>PVJC01008686.1:0-47874 GCA_004026665.1 Murina feae | reverse complement strand
AACGTCCCTGTCCTTGTTGCTGTAATTTGACAGTCTGTTTGATGTTGCTCTGCCTCTGAATCTATTTTTGTTCAGCAGTTTATAATGGTTATTATTATCCATAGATGAGTGAGGACATGTGGTATTTTTCTTTCATTGACTGGCTTATTTCACTTAGCATTATGTTCTCCAGCTCCATCCATAAGCCTGCAAATGCTAAGAACTCCTTCCTTTTTACAGCAGCATAGTATTCCATTGTGTAGATGTACCACAGCTTTCTAATCCATTCATCTGTTGATAGAGTCTCTTAACATTTGTCTCTGCCTGATACTTTTCCTTAGATATTTATAATCCATCTATGCCCCTTAGAATGTAAGCTTTGTAAAACCAGAGCCTTTGCCTACCTTTAATGCCTGGCACAGAGTAGTTACTCAGTAAATACTTTTTTTGAAAATGTATTTTACTGATTTTTTACAGAGAGGAATAGACAGTTAGAAACATTGATGAGAGAGAAACATTGATCAGCTGCCTCCTACACACCTCCCACCGGAGATGTGCCCGCAACCAAGGTACAAGCCCTTGACCAGAATCGAACCTGGGACCCTTCAGTCCACTGAGCCAAACCAGTCAGGACCGTAAATACTTTTTGAAAGAATAAACACTATGTACATATGCAGGTCATCATGTACGAAAACTTTGTTTTTATAGATAGATTTCCCGAAAGTGGTATTGCTGTGTGCAATTGTATTTTTAATTGTACTGATATTGCCAGATTAATTTCCTAACAGGTTATCACAATCCATTCTCCCACCAACAATATATGAAAGCAGTCATTTCTCTACACCAATTAAAGCACTGGGTGATCTTATCCTTTGATGTTTTACTTCAGCATTGCTTTTTTATTTGTCAATCCCTCTGCTTCTAATGGCTTCAAGTAGCTTAAGTAATTCACATACAGTTAATGAACTCCCACTTAAGGCAGGAAGCAATTTGTTTAGGTCTCTTTGAGATTGTCTTAAAGACTGCATTCACTTTTAACTTCGTGGATTGTTTGATTTTGTGGGTACAGGTGATTTATCAGTAAGAGGTTTAACTCTTTAGCCCCTTACTCTTTAGTGCTTGGAAACCTGAAGCCACTAAGAGAATAAGGTTTGTGTTTTTTTTCCTCTATTACAACACCTGATGGTGTGCGTGTGTGTTTTTTTTCCACAGAGATTTATGCGAAGTTGTTCTGTAAATCCATATTTTAAAATGCATGTGTGTTGAATCATTCTAGGAGGAGAATGTGAATAATGGTATAATTAGTATAATAAATGTTGGGTCCTGGTTGAAAACAATTTATTTCTGCATAAAGTCTGTGGGGTTTTGAAACCTTCCCGTTGAAACTGATTATTTAGATCTTCATTCAGGAGAAGTAGACAATTTTCTCCCCCTCAGATGGTCTTTTCAGGATCTTTACTGACGTCATTCATCTCTGAGGAGGCTTTTTTTTGTCCCTTGACGCCATTTGTCCTTCATTGTTGGGTATGAATCTCTTGTTTTCATCCAGCTGTGCTGTGTTCTTTCATTTGGGGAGTCAGACTATGTTTAAAGGGAGAGTCTATGAAGTCTGAGGATCTGAGTTCAGATGCCTCTCCTGCCTTGAATCTGCTGTGTGTGATGCTAAGCAAGCTTCACAATCTCATTGTTTCATTTCTTCCCTGCATACACCTGGGTACAGGAATGCCTGTCAGATGGGCTTGCACTGTTATAGTCACAGTGCCCCCAAATCCCACCATCTGGCCAGAAAGTAAGTGTTACATAAAAATATCCTTGCTGACAAGCCAGGTTTGCAAAAAGCATTTGTTGAGCTCCTGAAAGCAGATTCTGTGTAAGGTCTGCTCCCAGTTTATCCCTCATCCACAATTTGAAATCCAAAAACTTTAAATATAGCGAGACCTGATCAGAACTCATTGGATGGTAAAACTGACCTGAAATGACTTGATACTATTTATAGTCTTTATACCAATCAAATGGATAATTACACATTTCTCTGTAGAGATATTAATGGGTACAATTATGAGGTACTCATCAGATCTGACTGGAGGTGACAAGTAATTCATATTACCTTTCAAAACCCAAAATAATTGGGATTCTAAAACTTAGGGGTTTGGGATAAAAGTTTTTGGACTTGCAGGTAAATCCGAATGTTGTAGGGACTGCATAAACAATTAAATATATCATAGATATAAAACATAAAACTATTCAACAGCAGTATCACACCAATAGTGAAGGAGGTAAATGTGAGCAAAAGGTTTTTCATTGACCAGAAGAATAAAAAGCAAGGGTAATTTCCAGGGTAACCAAACAACAATATATAAATTTTGAGCTAACAGAAAAAAAAATAAATATAAAATTATTTTTTAACAAATTCAAAGCAAGGCAAAAAGTAGAGTAAAAGAATCATAGAACAAGCAAGAAAAGTGTAAAACACAAAGAGATATAGATTAAATTTAATGGACCTAAATGTTCCATGTAGAAGTAAAAAATATATATATTATAATAAACTTTTTTAAAAGGAACAACATAAAAACACATTTGGGATTTCCTACCATACCTAGGAGACCCAAACTATACAAAAAGTACAAAATGGTTGAAAATAAAAGAGTTACTGTTGTGGACCAAGTTAGCAAGAGTAAGACTACTGACTCCAATTAGGTCCTAAGCAGCAAGCGAGAATTTATTGAGCTGGCCAGGGCCTTCACAGGCACTTCCTTGCGGGGAAGCCTTGCCTGCAAAAGCCCCGACCTTGGTGCTAAGTAAGCTTTTATTCACTGGAACCACAAAGGACACCTTGTTCTTCAGTGGAACTGAGGCCTATGCCTTGGAGATTGCAAGTTTCTGCAGAAATGGCAATAATCATTATCTAATGGTTTGCAACACTTGTTCTAACTGACGCTCCCTGCCATAAGGGCAGAGGAAAATTCTCCTCTTTAACTCTCTTGTGTCCTTGTTTTTGTCTGCAAGGGGTTAGAGCCATCACATTACAAAATATATTGCATGCAAATACCAAAGGAATGCTAGTACAGGATATTAATGACAGGAACAATAGACTTTAAGGCCAAAAAAATTTACTAGAGATAATGCTAAAAGATTTAGTTCACCATAAAAATATAATAATTCTAAATTTCTATGCTTATAATAAATTCTCAAAATATATAAAGTGAAAATGGACAGAAAGTATGAGGAAAGGTAGACAAATTTATGAAACCAATAGAACACACATCTTTCAGTAACTGATAGAATAATGTATGAAACTAATAGATTACACATCTCTTAGAAACTGATAGAATAGTGAATAAAACTTCAGTAGGGATCTAGAAAATTTCAATGCTATCATTAAATAAGTTTACCTAGTGAAATACATAAAACAATAAGTGCTATAACTGCAGAACACATGTTCTTCTCAAGCACAAGTAGAACGTTTATAAAACTTAAAAATACATTGGGCTATAAAGCAAGTTTGAATAAACTCCAAGTGTTTGAAATATTTATATAGAGTTTTTTTCTGTCACCCCAAAGCAATTATTCTATTAATGAATAACTCATATATTTGTATATTAAGAAATATGTTTCTAAATAGCCTTTTGGTTAAAGAAAAGACCATAAAGAGTATTGGAATATATTTTAATTGAATAAAAAGGAAAATACTACACATCACAAATTATGCAGCTAAAATAGTGACTGGAAGGAAATTTGTAGTTATAAGTATACATAGTAGAAGTTAAAAAAGACTGAAAATTAATAAGCTAAGAATCTACATAATAAAGTTAGAAAAAAAGAATAACAAAATAGATTCAAAGAAAGCAGAGAGGATAACAGCAAAAAGTAATTAAAGTGAAAGTGATAAAGTGATTCCAAATGTCATAGAATCAACAGACCCAAACATTTCTTTGAAATACTTATGTTGATAAACTACCTGTAAGACAGATCAAAAGAAAAAAAAGGATGAGACACAACTAATAATTGGGAAAATATAACATCGCTTTAAAAAATTTTTAATATATATTTTTTTATTACATAAAGTATTACAAAGATTAGTACATATATCTCTTTTTTTCCCCTGCCCTTCCCCCAGCCTCCCCTTTACCCCAGTGTTTTGTGTCCGTTGGTTATGCTTAAATGCATGCATAAAAGTCCTTTGGTTGATCTATTACCACCCCCCGCAACTCTTCCTGTCCTTTAACGAGTCACCATGAGCCATTTTATGCCATGAAGTATTTAAAAAGACTAAATCTTTCAAAATTGAACCACATATACACACACAAAAGACAACTGAATACTTTTTAAAGCAGTTAAAATTGTATTTAAAAACCTTCCTACAAAATGAACTCCAAACCCAAATGACTTAACTAGAGAATTCCTACCAGCATTTTAGAAAAACCATAATTTTAATTCTACATAAACTATTTTAATGAAAGATAAAAATTGGACTACACTGAAATTAGGGACATCTATCTCTTAAATGATACCATTGAATAGTACATTTTAAATGAGCAAATGGCATAATGTGTGGATTGTATTTCTATAATATGGTTATATTAAAAAACTATAGCTATAGTATTCAGGAATGCATGCCTAGGCAGTAAAATTATAAAGAAAATAAAGCAAGTGAATAGTATAGAATTTAGGACAGTGGTTTCCTATGGGAGAAAGAAGGGATTAAGTTAAGGAAGTGCAGGGTGAGGAGGTAGGTGATTCTGGAGTGCCATTTATATCTATTTCTTTACCTAGGTGATAGATACATGTCTTTATTTTACAATAACACATTAAACTGTCCATTTGTGCTTTAATGTCTTCATGTTTGTGTTATACTCCACAGTGAAAAATGTAGAAAAATTTACATAAAGGAGTGCAATGGAAAAATGATAAGGTTGGGAATATGGTAAGCCTATCAGTCAGAAATGGGAACACACTTGCACTACTAGGAGTAAAGAGTTAGGTCTCTCTGTCAACATCAGTTCTTCTGTGAAAGTTCCATTTGGCTCTCAATTGGATTGGGATAGAATTTTCTATCCCCTGAACATAAAAGAAAATCATTACTTGAGGCAAAGCATTGACTATACACTTGTTTTCTTTCATGTCCTTTGAACCTTGTTATGATCCAGCAAAGTGTAAGTATGATCTACTGATGATAATAGTGATGATGATGATGGCTAGCACTCATTCTTACATATTCTAAACTAAGCATGCACAGTGCTTTACTTCATCTTAATTTTCTAAACAAGCTCATGAAGTAGTAATTTTATTCCTGACTTTTGGCTTAAGAAACAGAAGATTAGATATCTCAGTTGACTTGCACACAACGCTCACCAATTTAGGAAATGAAAGAGCAGTGACTGAAATCTAGGGAAGACATTATTAATCTCAGTCTATGAGAAAGAAAGGGAGTCTTAGAAGCATCCAGCAACTTATATAGTGACTTGACAGGTGAAATTCAAATCTGCTTTCTTATCTGAAAATCTACAGATTTCCCTAATATCTCAGGATAATCATCATAATCATCAGTAATTGGGTGCCCTGGGCCCATTTCTATTAGTTGTTGTTTTTTCCCCCAATTGTGGAATTATTGAAGACAAACCAAACTCACACATGCATTTCTTCTGAGTTACTTGAAAATACCTCAATTAGCTTGAACAGTTTAGCCACAGCCTTTTCTAAGCTGAACTGCCACACTGCAAATCAAATTTCTGCCCTGCTTTTTTTGAGGAGCCTGTTTCTCCCCAGTTTTCTTAGTCTTTGCAGAAAGAGGTGGACTAAATCTCTGGAGATATATTCTCCCCTTCTCCTAATCCTAGCCTCTTTTGTCTTCCCACACAAATGCTGGGGCCTCATTAACACCTCCTTCAGGAGTTCATTTACTCTTCCCTTTCAACCACAGGGAACTCAACAATTCCTGGAGATCTTCACCAGACAAATAATAGAGTATTTTGACAGTTATTTCTTTGGCAGCTTGATATAATTAGAGAAACTTGCATCTCCCGATTGTTCGCACTTCTTAAGAACAATTGTGAGTTAAGGGTCCTGGTTTTCCCACTTTCCTTCACAGAATAAAATAACTAAAAAGATACTGTTTTTTAAAGAACACTTCCCTCTTTCTATAAATGAGGAAATAGAGGCTCAGGAGGAAAATGTCCTGCTTACAGTGAGTTAGTGAGTGAGAAGTGATTAGAAATCAAATCTTCTGGTTCTTAGGTCTATGCTCTTTCTGCTGGGTGAATTTATAAGATCAATGATATCTGGGTGCTTGTGTTATTCAGACAATACCAGTTACAATTATAAAGAGAGTCTGATTATAGGAATGTGCAGAACTTCTTAGTAGAGGAATTTCTCAGGTTGCTAAAGTTCAACGAAGCAGCAAATGTTAATGATAGAAATATAATTTCAAGAACACAGCAAAGAAAAGTATTGAGTGGTGATACTCAGGATTATGATATAAAATAGTTAATACCTTTTACATCTTGAATATAGGAATAGTGCCTCTGTGGCAAATAAACCATTGGGCCAAGGGTGCTTCTTAAAGCATACCTATTACCTAAAAGTGGGAAAACTCTGTTTATGGATATAGTTTGGTGGATATGGATCTGAACATGAAGTTAGAAGACATAGGTTGTAATTCTGAACCCCCAAAGTGGTTAACAGAGATGCTTTATCCCTCTGAGTCTTAGTTTCTCATTGATAAAATGAAGGAAAAAAAAGGACTATATCTGCAGTTTCTTAAATTTTAGTGTGCATAAATATCACCTAGGGGACTTAATAAGATGCAGATTCCAGGGGTCTATTCCCAGAGATTTGGATTCATTGATTGGGGTAGGGCTGTAGGGTCTGTATTATATCAGACTCCTAAGAGGATTCTAATGAAAGTGCTTCTAGGATCATGCCTGAAAAAATGAAAATATACTGGAGAAAACGGTCCATCAAAGATTTATTTTTTGTAACATTTATGTAACAGTTAAAAACCTAACAAATGTTGAGATTCTCCAACATTTAATAGTACTTTCAGAGTATTACCTGTTTGCTGCCTTAGGTCATAATGCTATAAACTCAATTTATGTATCACATTTATAGGCTTTTGTGGAGGCCAGTGCAGCCCAGCAGGAGGGAACATGAGTCTGAATTCCAAGACAGATATTAGCTTGTTTGATCATGACTTTATTTCCCTTGACTCCCCAGGTAACTGTTAAAAGTCTCTGGTGCTTTCAAAGTAGTCAAACAAAAAGAAGCTCTTCCAATTTTTTTAATTAAGCAATGTTTGATCTTTAAGGTTTTAATTTTTCTTGACATATAACTTATTACTTAATTAAAACATAGTGAAATATGTGACCTCATTTCTGGAAAAATAGAGAGTCATGGTTATTTCTATTTTATTAAAGTCCCCTCTTATATCTGAAAGGTATGGGCTGAGGTGAACATAGAAAAATGTCGCATCTCAGGGAGAAAGGATCCAGCAGGAATCATACCTGCTAATTGTGTCATTATCCTTCTGAAATAACTAAAGCTTATGAAAGTATCAAGCAGAGATGGGGGGAGATATAACTAACTCATTTTGCTGAGTTATGTCAGATGAATAATGAGAAATTAAGAATAATAGCATTTCAATGAGTAACTAAATAGCAATAATTATTTTTCTGTTTTAAACACAAATAAAAAAAATGACATCTATTATTTTTCTTTATGTGTTTCCCCCCCATAGCTTTCTAAGTGCCTTTGCATCTGCAGGAAAATAAATATCTGTTATTTTTCTTTATGGGTTGTGTGTTTTTTTCTCCCATAGCTTTGTATGTGCCTTTGCATCTGCAGGGGAAAAATATTCATTAGAGAAGGTCTTTTTTTAAATAAAGTCATTGAGGGTTTTAAATAAAAAAGTATTTTTTTAAAGGCCAACATATTTTCTTCCTCTTCAGAAGGACTTGTAAAAAAGAGAGGAGTGTGGGGAGAGCAACAAGACAAGAAAATTATAAATATGGAGGTATGGTTCTGGTATTATGCACCATTAAATCCATTTGGTGCAGTATTGGGTGTTACAGTGACTTAACTAGGTAACAGAACCCTGATTCACTAAAGAACTGTCAGTTGCTTAATTGGCTAGTCAGCATAATTTTTCTAGTGATGAGATCATGGGATCCTAATATATGGGCATAGGGAAAAGGTCTTAGAGATCATTGCTACAGATCTTTTTACAGGCAGAGGAAAGGACACAGTAATCGCAGTGGGCAGGTACAGAGTCAGATGAATCCCATCCTTCCAGACTCTGCTCTCTCAATCTTGTACCATTTCCCCATCACCTTAGGGGTGAGATACCATTTAAATGGCCATAGTAGTTACCCTCTTCAGGATTTCTCTGTTAGGAAAGAGACACAAGGATAGTTTGTTCCCATACGATTAATATATAGGTTTAAGATGTATATTTAATATTTGTGTGTGTGTGTGTGTGTGTGTGTTTATACTATTTGAACCATGCCTTCTTAACATTGTTCCACAAGAATTTTCTAATGTCATCAATATTCTTTAAAAAATGATTTTGGAGGATTGTATATCATTTTATCACATAGAAGTATTTAATTTTTAAAGTCTTCGACTGAATTACTAAACTTACTTAGTATAAACTCCTGGACTTGGAATATGCAAGTCAAGAGTAAACCCACTTTTAGGTTATTGAACTATCTTGCCTTCTAAGTCTTCAAAGTTGGCTGATAAATGGGACCTCTTCTTCTGCCTGAATTCTGAACAAACTGAGAACTAAGACAAAGAGTAAGGCAGATGGAGGTTATAATGTCTCACAATTGCTAAGTCTAGATTGGAGGATATATGTTACTTAACAGCCAATGGGCTTCCTCAGCAAACCCCATGGTTAGGAGCAAAGGAGAATGAGTACCTCCTTCCTGTGGGCAGTGCACTCACAAGAGGGAAAACAAGAGAGCAGTTGAGGGAATCATGTATCCTTTCTTTACCCCAAATTAACAATCATGTAAGTCACTACTTTGACTCTTGGTGAAACCAATACATGAGCAGAAACATCTAAAAGTTTCATACACATTGACATCCCCACCCCATACAAGGACAAATCAAGAGTGGAAGAAGCACCTCCTTTCCCTGAATACATAATTGCTTCTCCATTCAATGTCCCTTGGCTGTGATAAGTGCCAGGTACTGTGCTATGTACTAAAGGAAGCCAGATTAATTAAGGTACAATCTTTGTTTCCAGGTAACTTTAGTTGGTATTTTTCCAGGGCCTTTCACATGCCTAATTTGATGGAGTTGATTTAATACAACTCCTTGTGAGATATGGGAACATTCTGTCTTAGAGCCTGGGTACATTCTACAGGCAACGAAATGGGGCAGCAGAAAGAACCAGTGTTAGAACTGTTTTGATCCTCCATTCCCTCAAAGCAGAATGAGAACTTAAGAAATTAATTGTACTTCAAGACAAAGTATGGTTCTCAAAGTATGGTCCATCCAAGTAGTAATGGTAATGATAACAGTGGCAGTTATTATATGTTGAACACTTACTAAGTGTCAGCCTCTGTGCTGAGCCCTTTGTGAGAATTTCTCCTTGAATACTCTCCATAACTCCTGGAGTCAGGTGCTTAACTGAGGCTCAGAGAGGTTGTTAGAAGTATGTGCAATGGTATCCATCTACTGAAATTGAAATTCAAGTGTGCATAACTCCAGGGCTTGAATTTTTAACTACTATATTTAAGCTAAGGTAAAGGAGCAAGTGATTCCACAGTTAAGTAGAGCTGTTAGGAAATTTTGGGAGAAAGTATAGTGCACATGTTCAGGAAGATGATCAATGAACTAGGAAATCTTTCAGAAGGTTCCGTGGTTCAGGTCAAAGATAAAAGGAAAAATTATAGGAAAGATCAGATAACAACCCTAACAGAGTTCTGTGGGTATCAGAAGAGTTTTCAGGAATAGTGACTGTGACGCAGATTCTAAATGAACCAGAAGTTGGTTCTTAAAATTGGAATCTAGATTTGAGACTATGCAATGCCATCTTTGTATTTGTCAGGGAGAAACATTTTCTCTGTCCTCTTAGGTTCAGTGGGTATGGGGTCCGTGAATTAAACCAACAAAAAACAGATTAATAGAGCAAAGGGCATACAAGTTTAGCAGTTTTATATGCAGTGGAGTTTATATAAAAGAAGTAAAATTTAGAATAACTAGACTTGGGAGCTTGTATATCCTTTTACAAAGGAAAGCTCTTCAAGAAATGATAAATTGTGGGCAAGTGACTAGAAAATATATGGGGGGGGGGATGGGGGAGGAGGACTAATGGAAGATAAGTGTTATTTTAGTAAGGCTTGTTTATGAGAGTCATCCTGGTGCTGACTGTCCATCTCTGGTGAAAAGAGTCACTCTCTTTTTGTTATGGGAGAGGGAAATACCTTCACAGGCAAATTTATGCCATCTTTATAAAAAGAGATTTGTGCTCTGCTTTTAGACGAAAAATGGGAGGGAAGAGAACTCTTCCTGCAGCTGTTAATTCTCAATTGCATTCGGCACAAAGTTATCCATGTCAAAGTGGCCTATTTTGAGGTAGTATATCTTGATTCCATTCATATCTATATTATCTTATAATAAATCTAATACAGTGGGATTGATGCTTTATGATTGGCACCTGAGGAAGGGGGATATCAGCTCACTTTTTCCAAAGCAAAGGGTGTTTTTCTTTTAAATAAAATTCTCCGAGACAAGGGCATTAATCTATGGACTCCATGACACAGGCTCAAAGATGGGATTAAATGTGACAGGAGTTTATTATGGAAAAATGCCCGTGTAAAAGGAAATGGGAAGGAAATTATGAAGATGGGAAGAGTTAAGATGCAATGAGCGCTAAGAAGAGATAGAAGGCTAGATGAATCATCCTAAACCGCCACATTGTCTAGAGAAGGTGCAGGAAAGCCATCAGATTTTAAGTCTTAAGATGATGCCAGCCCTCTAAAGAGTCCAGGTCTCCTAGGATGTGTGTCTTAGCATCCTCTGTGGACCCAGTTGTCAGCTGGCAGCCAGAAGGAGTCCTGGTGTCAGTGCAAATGTGGGGATGAGCTGGATCCTTTGTCACACTTCCTGCAGCAGGAAGTCAGCAAAGAATAGTCTGAAGATTACCATGAGTATATAACAAATATGCTTCAAAAGTAGGAAAGATAGTCCAGCAGGCATTGCTCAGTGGTTGAGCATTGACCCACGAACCAAGAGGTTACTGGTTCAACTCCTGGTCAGGTCACATGCACTGGTTTTGGGCTTTATCCCTGGTGGGGGTCGTGCAGGTGGCAGCCAATTGATGTTTGTAGGAGGCAGCCAATCCATGTTTTCTTTCTATCCCTCTGCTTTCCCCTCTCTCTATTCAATACAAACATATTTTTTAAAAAAGTAGGAAAGATATTATGTTCCCATTTTATAGTTGAGAAACTGAGACACAAGAGCATTGAGTCATTTCCTCAAGGTCAAATATTGATTCTGTGATAGAAAGTAGGGCTGCTTGAGAATGTACATTTCCAACAGACACTTCCCTCCTCTCCCCCATCCCCCGTGATGCTGATGCTGCTGGTTGGAGGGACAAACTTGGAGGACCACTGTGCAGGGTATTCTATGCTTCTCAATTCTCTAAGCATTACAGGTTTGTAATTAGAAGTGGTGAGGTGAAAGGAGAGCAGGGAAAATTGTTCTATTCATCTTACAAACACCTCCCCCTTGCACAGTCCATGTGCTGTGCCTGACTTATGATATGTAAGTGATCAATATTTGTTAAATATATATTTTTTTTACTTTGGAACATTTGATGAAATACTCAATATAGCAAAAACAGACCTGTCTTTCCAGAGGAGAAACATTGGAATTGATTCAGATTTCTGCCAGAAAGGATTTATCCTTAAGAGAAACAGAGGTTGCCTTTGTTCATTTTCCCTAGCCCTGTGGCATTTGACATCTCTTCTGTTTTAATCACTTTTCTGAAGCCAGGGAATTCAAGGGGGCAGGAACGAGGTGGCAAACTCTGTGATTTCTAGTTTGTGGAAGTTCATATCGCATATATGTATAATTTTTGATGCACAAGGGAAATGTGTTGTCTTCTAGTTTTTATATCTGATGATAAATCTGAGTTCACTTCCTTCAATCCGGCTTTTGGGTTTGTTATTTTAATCAGATGGCGAAGAAAAGGTAGAAAGACTTTATCTTTGCTGCAGCTGCTGCCTGCTGGGGATATGACTGTTCTGAAAGGCCAGTCTGCAGTTCTCACATTAATAATACCATTGGGTACGTGGCATTGAGCTAAGTGATTTACATTCATATTTTATTCAATCATGACAAAAAACATATAATGTTGGTATTATTCTTATTCCTATGTCACCAATTAAGAGAATTAGGCAGAGATTAATAACATGGCTTAGCTATCTGCCTGGTGAGTGGTAGGTCTGAATTTGAACCCTGATCTGTTTGACCACAGTATCTTTACTCCCAGTCACCAACTATATTGATTCATGAGTGTGTATGTATATTCATCCATTTACCCATCATCCTATGAAACAGGATCACGTAACCTGTACATAAAGTAAATTCAGTACATAAAGCAAAGAGATAACTGAAAGAGAAAGAAGGCAAGTGATTTTCCAAATGTTCTCCAGTGAATTAGCCACAGAATCAAAACTAGAACAAAGGTCTCCATGTCCCCTGAGTCAGTGTCAATGCCTTCCTCATTACCATGTCCTTGCACTTAAGCATCATTATTACTCTTTCACTTTGTGCTTCTCCATGACAACTGGGCATCATTTAGTCATCCCTCTCATGACTCAATGCTGACAAGAGTTATGTTGTCTATACTTAGTTATGTTACAAGTCCACTTCATTTCCCTCTCACCCTCCCCCCAGCCAATCCTGTCAGCCCAGTAGTAGGCCTGAGTATATTCTCTAGTTATATTCATTTGAATTTCTCTTAAAGTCATTTATCTTGCATGATAGGCCTGATTTAACAGGAACTTTAGGGTGAGGGACCACAATTTTATCCTGCCTACCTAATTGCTACGGGAATGATTCTTTGAAAGCCATGGAAGATCATCTGCTCACTTTCTTTGATTATAAATAATTATCAAGGAACCCAAAATAAATTTGTTAGAGCCTTCATCACAGGGACAAATGACAACACGAGTCAGGCAATGACTGCAATCAGTACACTCACTCATCTTCTCATTTAGACCTGGACAAAATCTGGACAAATTAATCCAGTGGCTGTATATTCACATCCCCCACCCTGCAAGGCAAAGACACTACCCAAATTAAAAGAATGCTTTTCTGTTCTCTCCTGTTTTCCATAATATCAGTATTATGGAAAAGTTAAAATGCTATCCCCCAATTGCATTACCAGAAAGGGTAATATAGTAAAGATGATGTTGGTAACTAATAATACCTTGAATGTATTATTCTTTCTGCCGGTGAATAAAGAAAAAATAAATTCCAAAGTAGAGGACTTCTTGTTTACCTAATTTTCACCACATTTAAATGAAAATAAAATGCCTTTAGTGTCTTCTTAGATTCTTTTATTTATTTTATTTTTTTAAATATATTTTATTGATTTTTTTCCAGAGAGAAGGGAGGATAGAGAGTTAGAAACATCGATGAGAGAGAATCATTGATCAGCTGCCTCCTGCACACCTCCCACCGGGGATGTGCTCGCAACCAAGGTACATGCCCTTGACCAGAATCCAACCCGGGACCCTTCAATCCGCAGTCCAACGCTCTATCCACTGAGCCAAACTGGTTAGGGCAGATTCTTTTATTAGTTTTAAATTATTCCAACCAATATTGATTCCCCATTCTCATTTATTATTTACTAGTGGCCTGGTGCATGGATTTGTGCACATTGAAATGAAATTAATTAGAAGAAATATTTTAATATCACTATTCACCCTTTCTCTATAATAGAAGTATCAACCAAATTCATGATCAATGACAGATCAAAATACATGTGTGCGATTGGCACCAGTGGGAGCTTTATATGTATCGTGCATGCATGAGTCAATTTAGCCTTTTATATATATAGAATAAACTTGCTTAAATAGACCTGTTTTCTGATTTAGCTAAACTTTCTCCATCCCAGTGAAGCTCCCCATCCTCTCTTTCAGATAATTGTCAGTAACACAGCAGTAAATATCAACATGAAGCAGATTATTATTGTAGATCACACAGGGAGAACAAAGAGTAAAATATTTAACTGTAGCAGTGTTTGACTATATTCTGTGCAGTGAGAAAATCTGAAGTTATTTTCATGGTTCACATATCTTTTTTTCAGTCAGGTCAAATTTCTAAACTTTCCAAATCTCTGTTTTCCAGCTAATGACACGAAAATAAGATTCCACTGAGTTTTCCTATCTACTCCAGGATTTCTGTGAGGATCAAATGAGATGAGGCACGGGAAAATGCTTCACGGACATTTGGTTAAAGTGTAAAATGTTTGCACCTGGCTATAAAGCAAATTGTGTTCCTGGGCTGAAGAAACTGCAAGGAGGTTAGTCACTAGGGAGAGGAAGCCAGGTGTTGGTATGTGATGTCATTACCTGGATGCCCACAGCAACCATTTCTGGACTGGGCTGTGAGCTGCATTTTGTACCATGGGGTCTCAGCAGCATTGATTGTGATTTTCTGGGGTGTCGCTCTGGGGTGGCAGGACCTGTGTCCCACTTGGGGAAAGCTGAGTGTTGGTTTGTTGGCACCAGGTTCATGGTGCCAGCCAGAGTGCATCACAGCAGCTCCTGCATTAAATGTCTGCCCTCTGGTGGTCAGTGCACATAAGAGCAAATGATCATAGGGACACTTAGCATATTAGCCTTTTATATAAATAGGCTAGGGGCCCAGTGCATGAATTTGTGCACCTTGAAAGGAACTGTGGGTTGCAAGGCTGCAGTGGGCACAGGGACAGGTCTCAGCCCATCCTTCATGCCCCTGCCCAGCCCCTCCTGCTGTGGCTCCTGGTTCCCTGTCTGCCGGCAGCCCCACTCCTGCCACCACCCATTCTCATGTGCTGAAGGTGGTGGCCCTGCTTGCACCCACTGACAGCATGGAGCAATTGCGGAAGCACCAGCAGCAGGTGTGAGTGGGGCTGGCACCATCAGCAGGTGTGAGTGGTGGCTGCTGCCCCAATCACCCCTCAGGAGCAGGGTGAAGTGGAGAAGCCCAGGGGTGATCAGGGCCAGCAGCTGCTGCTCACACTCACTGATGGCACTGACCAATCAGGACCAGTGCTGGGCACCAGCCATGGCTGCAAGTGGCGATTCTGGCACCAGCTATGGGTGAGAGTGGCGGATCCAGCAGCAGGTGTGAGCGGGACTGTCACTGGCAGTGGGTGCAAGAGGTGACTGCCAGCCCAGATTGCCCCTCAGGAGCAGGGGGAGGTGGAGAAATCCTGAGTATCAATCAGGGCTGGCAGCCACTGCTTGCACCTGCTGACAGTGCCAAGCAATTAGGGCCAGCGTTGGGTGCTGGCAGTGCGTGTGAGTAGTGGCTCTGGCACTGGCAGTGGGTGTGAGCACCTGGAAGGATTATAACATGTGGGAGCAAAGAATTTTCAGTAACCACCAGTGCTGGTGGTCAGTGTGTGTCATAGCAACCGGTCGTTCTATCTTTCAGTTGATTTGCATATTAGACTTTTATTATATAGAGACTCTGCGCCCCATTAACAATAGGGTCTGGGAACTATTGGTACTCAGGAGCAGTAGTTTCAAATTCTGATATAAGAATAGATGTTTGCATGTTTTCACCAGTCCATGGCCGAGTGAATAAATAAATCTACAATGTATGGATTGCAACAGTTGTCACTTCCTACTCTTCATGACCTCTTCCTTGGGATATGTGTGCTTTCTCACCACAGGTATTTATGCCATCAGGGGTCTTAATGCCAAAGAGGCATTGAATATTTATCTTTCAAGTAAATGAACAAATGCAGTGTCCTATTTTGGGAAGAGCTTTTCTTTTTTTCTGTGATTATGTCCCATTTTGCTGTTAAGAAAATTTTAAGGAAATAATAGTGACAAGTAGAAGTGGTTTTTAATGCTCTTGCCTGGTAAAACTGAAGGCTAAGGGTTCTATCTTGGTCATCTAAATTTAATTTTTGAAATTCCACTGATTTGAGAATATAACAACCTGGAAATCACTGACATGATCTAATTTTCTTATGTTAAAATTGGAGAACTGCTGCCCAGTGAGAGGAAATGACTTGCCTAAATCCTCAGTAACTGGATTATTATCTGTTCTCCCATGTTTCCTTTTATTTTATGGAATGATAATTATGGGTTTATTCTCTCTCTTCCTTTCTTTCTTTCCTTCCTACCCCCTCCCTCCTTTTTGTTTTAATGGGTCATTGTGGTCTCAGAAACAATATTTTAAATTTCTTGAGAATGTGGACCATGCTATATATATGTTTGTAGTGTTAACAGCACTCTTTGTTTCAAGTACTACGCATTGTATTGAACTTCTGCCTTGAAAGCTAAGCTAAGTGGTTACAGATAAAAGCAAGGAACTCCTCCACCCTCCTTTTTGGTTATAAACCCTTATCTGGTACATGGTTTGCAAATTTTTTTTCCCATTTTTAGATTGTCTTTTCATTGTGTTAGATGTTTCTTTTGCTGTGCAGAACCCATTGAGTTTGAAGTAGTCCCATTTGTTAAGTTTAGCTTTTGTTGTTTGTGCTCTTTGCATTATGTCCAAATAAATGATTGCCAAGACCAATATTGAAGAGCTTCTTCTCTGTGTTTTCTTGTAGGAGTTTTATGGTATCAGGTCTTATGTGTAAGTCTTTGATTCATTTCAAGTTCATTTTTGTGAGTGATGTGAGATAGGGACCCAGTGTCATTATTCTGTTTGTATTTCTCCCGTTTTTCCAGCACCATTTGTTAAAGGCACTCCTTTTCTTATTGGGTGTTCTTGGATCCCTTGTTGAAAGGCCTATATTTCTATTACTTCGACCAAATATAAATTATGAAGCTACAAAAACCTAAATAAAATGAACTTTATTAGTGATGAAATGAATATTAAATAGACCTAGTAAGAAATATCATAATTTACTTTTACTAGTATGTAAGCATTTTCTCTAGATGCCTGATAAATAATAAACTGCTCTTTAACTCTATTCTGCTATAATTTTGCACCTTTCTACTTAAGCTATTATTAGTTATCCATAAAAAATATACTGTGTTTAAAATCTTCTTTTATACCAATTGGTCAGAATGCACCCTCTTACTAAAATTGACCTGATTTATTAAGAACTGTTTTCCCATGTCTGGTTCTAATTATAATTATATTTTATTTTGGCTTCTAATTTTAATTATAATTTCTTATATGAGTCAGTTCTTATTTTTTAAAAAACTTCTTATATCATAAACAGTAGTATAGTAAAGAAAGCTTCCTCTTTTTCCTTTAATTCTTTGTATTATCTGAGATTATGCCCTTGCACACATTAATTGTGCAACCTAAAAATCACACAATGAAAATAAAATTGTGCAGAACCAAACCCCTACACTCTCTGCCTCATTCTAAATTTGTCCATGATAATAAAAAATTAAAACAAAATAAATAAAACCTAATTAAGTTTGGGGAACATTTAACTGCAGGTTTTTAAAAATACATTTTTATTGATTTCAGAGGGGAAGGGAGAAGAGAGAGAGATAGAAATATCAATGATGAGAATGAATCATTGATTGGCTGCCTCCTGCATGTCCCACACTGGGGATCGAGCCCATAACCCGGGCATGTGTCCCGACTGGGAATGGAACCATGACCTCTTGGTGTAAAGGTTGACACTCAACCACTAAGCCACACCAACCAGGCTGCAGGGTGTGTTTTTCAATTATTAATTTATTAGAGACATTTACATACAGCCCTAAATGTTGCCATATGATAGATCATGATGGATGAGCCAAGGTGGCAACTTGGTTTTCACTGCAAATGCCCATACCCTAAAAGAGTGAGGGCATGGGTCATCAGAGGATGGCAGCTCTGGGAAGGCACATGCAGTATCAGTGTTCTAATCAAACACTTGGTTGTGCGCTTTTGAATGCCACTTGTTTTTCTCCTACTGCAGAATGTCAGCTGAGGAGAGCCTGTTCTTAATAATAATAAGAGATAATAGTGAAGGAAGCAATCTTTCTGATATTGTCCTGCTCTCTTTCCAGGTGTCCCCAGTGTCATCATAGCCTCAGGATGAAGTCAGCCAGTCAGAGTACTCCATCTCAGGTATGCTCACAGGAGCTCAGTAACTTCCAGGAGAAGGACAAAGCTCCTTTTGTATCCTCCATAACAATGGATCAGAAGGGGGAGGCCCAGCCCACTCATGGATTTCATTCACTTGTTCTCTGAGGACAGATCTGACTTTTTAGGCAGATTGAGATGCCTGTGTGCTTGTGTGTGTGTCTGTATGTGTCTGTGTGTGGGTGTTTAAATGTTTGGGGATGGACATGAAATAGATTTATCAGAAGGACGTCATCTTCAATGCCAGGGCAAAAATTGCTGGTGAGTTGAGCCTGGTGACGTTTATAAGGTGCTATTTCAAGCTTTAAGTTTTACCCATTAGTACATTTATACAGTACATTTTCTTTGGCAAAGTGGTTTTACATTGCAATCTCTAGTTTAATCCTAGCAAGACTCTGCTGATATTTCTAAGCCAGGCATAATTACCCTTGTTCTTTCCTCAGATGGTACAACTAAGGTTATACTACCTGCCTGAGGTCACATAATTGCTAAGTGGGATTACTAGGTCTCCAACACAGGACTCTGATCTGTAAACATAATGTTCTCTCTTTGTTCTCAGATTTGATGACCCATCCTATATAATAAAAGACTAATATGCAAATTATCCCCTCAACCAGGAATTCGATTGGGAGTTTGACCAGGAGGCAGGGCCAGGCAGCCAACCTCCTGTGTTCCCTGGCCTGATTGGCCCCAATTGGGATGGGCCAGCTAGAGCCCACTCATGCATGAATTCGTGCACAGGGCCTCTAGTAACTATAGAATAACTAATTTGTTTGTCTTAGGTTAACATTAAAATCTGAATGCATCAAATAGCTGTGAAATATGGTTTATACTTTAATGGTAAAGGCATTTTTCTCCCTGTGGTGTAAAAACAAAAGTTTCTCATAAATTTGCAATAATAATACTTCTGACATTCAAAGTATCATGACACAGATTGTCTCATTTGAATTGCAGAACAAATATTTGAGATGAGCAGGCAAGATAGAGTTCTTGTGATAGTTTAGTGTCCATAGAAGTTTATTTCTTACATATAGGAAAATTCTATCCTTATATCCAGCCCTGGCATCCAGTACTCTAAACTAGGTGGAGAGTTACACATCCCCACTTATTTGGGAGTGAGCCAGTTAAACTCATTTGACAGACAGAAAAACTGAGTCCCACAAACTTCTATTTCTTACCCAGAGCCTGCCTGTAACTCATGACTGATACAGATGTTGGAACTTGGTCATTATGAAGACTCATCTTGGAGTATCTCACACTGGAGCTGATGTCTGGAGCAAAGACATTTAATGTAAGTCTTTGGGGTACTTTTACACACCAAGTAAGGAGGCACTCCCTTTACTACATCACATTTCCCTAAATATAACCGAATTTCACCATTGGATAAACATTTCATTTATGTCTTTTACTATCCCTAGATGATTGTAAATGTCATTGGGAGGGGTAGTGTTAATCCCCTCTCATCACTATCCCTTTAGCATACACCAAGTTTTCAGTCTCTTTGGGAATATGACTGAAGAGAGGGAACGTGAGGATATATTGTGGCAGGAGGACTCAGTAATAGTCATAATATTAGCTACTTGCTGGGTTTGAGACACTATTACACAATTGTAGGGACATCTTATCAGCTATTCTTCAAACCAGTTCCATGATGCATAATGTAATCAGAAGGATAATATCAGCTTATTAGGAGAAATACTTTTTCAAGGCCATGATGTATGTATGTTGTTTGATATGTCCAAGATTATACCTTTCCCATTACACTCTCTCCCTAAGGCTAGATATTTCCAAAGAATCAGACAAAACAGACTTGTTCTTTTAATGTAAAAGTAACCATAGAGCTTCCTGTTATTTCAGTGGAAAAGATGCATCAGTCTGACTTCTCTGTCCCAAAGCAGCACCCTTGGACTTCAACTTTTACTCATGTATACCTTTTCCTGTTATACCATGTTGGTTTCAGACCTGAAGAATCTGGCAGCCTATTCAGTAATTTTTTTTAGCAAGGAAAACAAACAAGGACTCCTTTTTCTACCTGGTCAAATTCACTGAAGCACTGAAGACTATTATTGAGCCTCAGAGCAATTCATCCTGGAAATAATCCAGTTTCCTCCTGCCTCAGAGCAAGCCTCGGTCAGTGGAAAGTCAGAGTCAGCTTTAAAAACGTACTGCAAAAAAAGCAGTGTGATGGTAGAAAAAGCCGTAAGCTGGGAGTCAGGGTGCCAGCATTCTGGGCTGAGCTCAGAAGCACATTGAATGATCACACTCCACCCAGCAATTCAGTGTACCTGTGGTTCGAACTATCAATGTTCAATCCAGCCCTGCAGTAAAGAATGCCTTGATGGAGTGTGTACAAGAGTCTCTTCTTAGGCTCCTGGTCCTCTAAAATAAGTGAACAAGTGTGACACATATAGTGTTCACCACTAGAACTTCCAACAGGGACGAATTTTCACAGAATGGGGATTGGATAGTGACTGCTAATGGATACAAAGTATCTTTATGGGACGATAAAAATGCTCTAATGAATGTTCTGATTATTGTACGACCCTGTGAATATACTAAACATTGTTGAATTATACAATTTTATGAATTGTATGTTATGTGAATTATATCTCAGTAAAGTTGTTATTTTTTTTAAAGGCCTCAGATATTATAAACTCACTTTTTTCAGTGACTCAGCCCATCCTCTTGTTGGTTTTTACCTTGAGAAATTGTGCCTTTTGGGACAAGACAAGCTTCTAAAAGAAAGGCAATATATTCTTTCTACAGAATATTTAGGGCAAAGGTACATACATATGGGCTTATTATTTGTCCAGTTGATAGTCTGGAAAATTATTATTTCCTCTTTGACACGACATGAGTCATACTTTCCTGGGGGCAAATTCAATATTATTTTAGAGGAACTAAGAAGGATCATTCATCCCAAATACCTACCACTACCCCCAAATCAGTTATTTAACCTTTGGAGATAAGATTTGTAGTTTCTGACTGTCTCTGTAAATCCAAATCTTAAACTGAATCAATCAATACTTTAAATTTTCAATTTAGAGTGAATTGTTTAATCCTTTGTTTGCAATATTACAATGTGATGATTACAATAGTGATAAGTTTTGAAGAAGGGATTGAAAAGTGAAGTAAGGACCTGAAGCAGAAGGAAACAGAGAGAAGATAGGAAGTCATCAAAGACAGTGTTTACTACATTTAGAGACTATAGTTAAAGCTGCAGCAAATGCTGAAGGGAGGAGAGATGAATAATCGAAGGTCAGGATGGCCCAGTTTCATTCACAAACTAGATGCAAGTTGAAATTGAGAAAAGAATACTACTCAGAAGAAAAGGGACTGTTAACAGACTTTTAAAAAATAATTCACTCTACAAGTGTGTGCACTTAGGAAAAAATGTTTTGATTAAGAGAGAAAAAGAAGAAAAAAAAGGAAATGACTTAAAAAAGAAGATGGCAACAGATGCAAGACAAAACCCATTAGAATAAAGACGAAAAATATTTCTCTCATCTAGGATTACATTAATTTCAAGCTGTATAGTTCTCCCCCATCAGCAACTTGGGTGACTCAGCACAAAATGAGATGTAGAGAGTAGTTCTATGGGAGACCTATTGTTTTTATGCCAAGCTATCCTGTCCCTCCCAAAACAAAAGATTCTTTGGGAAAAAATGTCTTTTTTCAAACTCCACTCATAAGATTCCTGTAGAGCAAGCATGTAAACCTTATGGCCTTAGGGCATGTGGCCCACTGGCCTAGAGTTTGACATGCTTGCTATAGAAATAGGCATGCTTTCACATGATCTTCTCAGATAGCCAGAACTGTTATCTAGAAGTGAACATGTGACTGATCCCATGGAACAGACGGTTGGATCTCAGAGGGAAGAAAGAGATTAGTGAATACTTTATATGCATATATGCATAACCCATGGACACAGACAATAGTGTGATGAAGGCCTGGGGTGGGGAACGGGTGGATGTGGGCTAGAAGGGGTCAATGGGGGAAAAACTAAGACCTCTGTAATACTTGCAACAATAAAGATAAATTTTTTAAAAAGTTTCTCCCTTAGGGTTTCAGGCACCCAGTGATTGTTTTCTTAATAAATGATTCAACAAAGTTTAATAAGGCCACAATATTATTTTAACATGTAACTACCCAAAGGCAGTTTGTATTTCTAATAAAGGTGGATGTTTTTTGTTCCATGGAGAGTTACTGCATACTCCATGAAACCGAAAAATCAAAAACAAAACACATAAAACTCTAAGGCTATTTGAGAAATTGATATTATAGCTAGGTATCTCCTGCTTTCTGAAGGTTCACATTACACCACTTGCCTTTTACAAAAGATCTACATTAATAAGGTAACAACTGTTTCTGTAAAAGTGAAAATCCTCTCTGGGATTTTTCCGGTTAGGGAAAACAGGCCCTAATATAGGCCTTTCATAAGAGCCAAGTGGCCTACACGCAAACTTTCAGAAAGTGAGGGGCACCTTTCACTTTATGCCATTTTAGCTTAGGACAGGTTTCATAGAAAGGTTTTACTTTCTGATAGCAGGGGAACCTGTACTTTAATTGATCTATAATAGCCCAAATCACACACAATAAACCAGTAATTAAATTGAACACATCATAAACATTCATCCTGACTTTGCCTCCTGGCTGAGCAGATAATGCTGCCTTAAAATTTTAAATTTCATGATCAAATCCTTAAGCTGGTATAATATAATAATAAGGCATTAGCATGAGGGATAAGATCACCTCTCTGTTGCTTTGCCACTTTACGAAGGGGGAGAATGTAGTGCTACTGCTAATGATATTTCAGGGTCAAAATCACAGGTATTGCTAGGCAAATATTTTTGCCATAGAAGGAGCTATCTGAAGTAGAGAAAAGCCTGCGGGCCTTGCTCTTGCTCCATTAACTCTGCCCATTTCGAGCTGTGTGAACAAGACAAAAACGTGTTCCGCTCTAAGCCTTGATTTCCCCATTTATGGAATTATGGTATAAGATTAGGTAATATTTAAATGTTGAATCTAAATACGGCATGTGTCTAGGACACATCAACATTAAGCCAGACAGATCCTAAATATCAATACTGCTCTATGAATAACTTTATAAAAACAACTCACAATTTGGGTTCAAAAGAACTAGTATATAAATGTCAGATCTACCACTTATTAGTAGTGTAATCTCTGTACTAAGTCACTTAGATGACCTAAAACTCAGTTTGTCTGAAATTAGAAGTGGATAGGTTAGTATAATAATATCTGTCTTAAAGAGTTCTTATAGAGTACGAAGTATTGCATGTGAAGAGACTTAAACTTTTATTTTTTCATGGTATTAAAGTGGTAAAAATAGGAGAAGTAAGTTTTGGAGTTCAAGTGATCATAATGCTAAGCAATGCTTATTGCACACTAAATATATGTTGTACAGTAATCAATTTCCCCATTTTATAGTTACAGGAAAAGGCTCAAAAAGTCCAGGTTACTAGAGCAGTGACGCAGTTAATAAATGGTGGCACTCACATGCAAACCTGGGGCGATCTGACTCTAGAATATGAGCTTTTACCCACTGTGTTATACTGATTTGTCCTTCCAGCATAAAATAGATGCAGATTTATAGGTGGAGGTTTCTACTTCCAGCAATGTTATTGTTTGAAACAATGACTTCCCCTGAGAATACCAGAAAAGTATATCCAAAAAATTAGTTTAAATATATTGAAGAGGTACTAAGGCAGTGAGTATTTGAGGGATAAGTCCCAGGGAGAAGAGGAACTTGGCTAAAACTGACATTCAGCACCATTTTTCTCAAGGCATTAAGGAATCAAAAACTGTCCATCAAAGACTGAAAAGCTGAGTAGAACTTTTGGGGATTTTGTGGAGCTGGGGGGTGGGGAGGAGTGGAGGAGAGAGACTAATTGTAGCTCAAAGCCCATCAAACAGAAGTTCCCTAGAAAATACTCCAGGTTTTTAATTGTGAGCTTATTCTAATAGTAAGGGTGAACCAGAAATAAATTAACCCCTATAAAAGATGGAAGTCTGCCTTTAAAGAAACTAAACCCATAATTGTGTTAAAATGATCTGTCCCTACTCAAACTGCCTGCTAGGAGCAGACGCAAATTTCTGGAGGCAGACTACATTATCCACAGCCTCGGAGGCCTCTGGGATTTGAAAAAATTTTTTTAAAAATTACTGGGTGTCAAAAAGACAAAAATTGACCAATGACTTCAAGAGCATAATGGAACCACAGAGATTCACATATTAATCATTATGATTTTAAAATAACTAACTGGTATGCCCAAGATTTTAAATGACAAGATGGAGAATTTCCATGGAAAACGCATATCTACAGAAAGGATAAATATATACAAAAGAGAAAAAAAACTATATTTCAATTTAGCACAATAGATACATTTAGCAGTATATTCGCTAGAGTAGAGAAGTGGAAGGAAGGTCAAAAGAAAATATCGAGCCTGAAACACAGACAAGAGGATGAAAATGCAGAGCAGAAGGAATATGGAGACACAGTGAAAAGACTTAATGTAAGTGGAGTTCCAGAAGGAGAGGACTCCGATGGTTGTTCACGGTTGGGATATAAGCTTGTCCATTTTGGGATACTGTGGGTTGCTTTAGTTCCTGAGTTCCCTGTGGATTGGCTAAGGAGGTCAATGGGATTTCTTCACAGCTTAGCTTCTCTCTGCTGAATCCTATGTCTATCCCTTCCCTTCCCTTTTACAGGTGTTAATTCCAAGGATACTTCCCAGAAAACCCAGTCTGTGGAAAATTTCTAGTACATTGAGTAAGTAGGGAAAAAACCCTGGATTTGAAGACAAAAATTTATGGATTCTAGTGCTGTCTATGCCACTTACTAATGTGACCTTGGGCCCAGCATCTCACATCTCTCAATGGTAGGCCTTCGTCTGTGTGCTTATGTGTGTGTTTGCATGTGTGTGTGTGTGGGGGGGGCATGTGTAAAAATAAAAATACACTCCTAATAGTGTCATATAAGAAATGAAAGAAATAATGGTGATGAAAGTGCTATAAAGATGGTTAGGTAATTTGTAAGCCCCATAGCATAATGATGATGATGATGATTGCATCTTCCTTGTGTATTTCTTGCACTCTGAGCTAGACTCATACTGTCCTGTCTGAATACATAAACACAAATGATAACAATCGCTCTGAAAATTCTGTGGGGGGGGGGAACATTTCAAAGGAGTTTTTAAATAGTCATGAGCTTGGGAAATACAGGAATATGTGTTTCTCTCCAACTAAGTAAAGCAAAAATATACTGGTAAAAAATGGGTAGCTAGGATTTTATTGTAATTTTCCATATTTGTATTCACACAGCACAACTTCACACACTTTCATTTAATAACTGATATTTCTATGGGAAGAGAAAGGAATACAGAGAGCTACTGTATGAGATTTGGTTTGTACTGTGTGTTTCATCCATTTTCTTCTAATTAGACATTTTGATGTTTCATATTTTGAAGATGCCACAAGGAACAAAACTAGTCAGAATTTGAAGAATTACATCAAGATGGGTCTTGTAGCCCAATAAGGGAACCAGGGATTACAAAATCCAATTCTAGTATAGAAAGCTAAACTTTTATATTTGGTTTCAGGGAGCCTCTGGTTATATCCACAGATCATCAATAAAAATTCTGAACCAATCATCCAATCCTCAAATACCCCTTTATGTTTATTCATTCATTAATTTGCTTACCTACAATACTTTAATATAGGAGGTACAAAGCATGCAATTCCTCAAAAGCAACACTCACTTGTTGTTGTTGTTTGTTATATTGCCAGAGTTTGGCACAGAGATTAGCACAGGGTCAGTGCTCCAAAGTATTGTTGAATTGGTGTGTGAATAAATGAATGAAAGCCAAAATGAGTCAGAGAGAATATACTGGTAAGAAATGGATAGCTAGGATTTCACTGTAATTTTCCTAATGTTATCAGATAAAAGGGGGGGATCCTCTTCCCCATTGCTGGGGGGGGGGGGTACTTTTTACAATTTTCTGAGAAAAGGGATTTTCTGAAACTCCCATGCAGGAGTGATTTTTATTTGCATGTGTTTCTAAAGTCTTGTCTCTTAGTTCAGTCATCCAAAAAGTGTAGCTGGAGTTTCAGTAGAGCTAAAATCAGAGCAAGTGTCAAAAATTTCCTTTTCATGTTGGAGCAGGGTCCAGTACAGATGCAATCCGTTAGTCCATTACGTGTGGGCGTCCAAAAGTCTGTGGGCCCCACGAGGGAATGCCAGGAAGCCAAGCATGAGCCAAGAGTGCCAACAGGAACCCAGAGCATAAGAGAGGGATCTTTCTGTTCAGGGAATTAAGTATCTCAAATCTTCATGCACTTACAGTGGCCATGACCTTTCTGGCCAACCATCTCTGTTCCTGGATATTTCTTCCCTATGTCATCCCAACTTCACTGAGCTTGTATATGTCTTCTCTCTGTTCAGCCCCTCCCTGCAATGTTTTTCAGGGGACATGCCTATAAAGTTTAGCTTTCCTTTTATTTTTTTTCTATTATTAATAACTAGCTAATCATAATGGTATTACTAATGCCTCTACTGAAGGTCTCCTCCTCTGGTCAGATGTAAATATTATTGGTTGGCAAGGTTTTTACTCTCCTTTTCCTAGTTAAGTTCATCAAACTTACCCTGTATATTAATAAAGATACATAGATCATAGTGGATAGCATCATAAATACACTTATGAAACCAGCATCCATATCAGAATGTAGAATATACCAGCATTCCAGAAAACCCCAAAAGCCCAGTCAGTATTCTCTATAGTTCACAATTTTAGTTTTCATAAAATATTAGTTTTATCTGTCTTAAACTTTATAAAAAAGGGAAACACACAGAATGTACTTCTTCATATCTGGCTTCCTTTGCTTAATATTATATTTGAGATTGATCTCTGTCTGGTATAGTAATCTTTATTTTCATTTCTGGATATGACCCTTGTATGACTATAACACAGCTTTTTAATCTATTCTATTGATGGACATTTGGCATTTGTGTTGTTTTTAGTTTTGGCTGCTAGGATTAGTGTTGATGTGAATAATCTTTTGTGTCCTTTGGTGCACACATTTAAATATTTTGTTGAGTATGTATTTTTGAGGATCATAGGGTATGCACTTTCACTTTAAAATGTGGATTATCAGCCTGGCAGTCGCTCAGTGGTTGAGCCTCGATCCAGGACCCGGGTCAGGGCACATGCCAGGGTTGTATTACAGATATCTCCCACCTCCACCTCCCCTCTTTATTCCCCCAGCGCCCAGCCTCTACCCACCCGCCAAGTCTTTCTTTTATTCTCCTGATCATAAAAATAATCTCCTATGATATCTTCTAAAAGGTTATTGTTTTACCTTTTCTGTTTAGATTGATACTCTACCTGGAATTAATTTTTGTATGTAGTGTAAAATAGAACTTAAGATTTTTTTCAAGTGGATATCCAGTTTATCTAGCGTAATTTATTGAAAAGACCATTGTGTTCCTACTTTACTGTAGTCACCTTTCTCATCAGTCATGTAAACATACATATAAGTGTCTGTTTTTGGACTCTTTTTATTCCATTTTATTTATTTCATTGGTCTCTTTATTTCTATACTTGTGCTAGTATAGTTTTGTCATTATTACTGTTACTTTATAATATATTGTGATACTTAGAGAATAAGTCTTCCAAATTTGTTCTTTTTAAATAAAATCTTGGTTTGTTCTTGTCCCTTTAAATATCTATAACATTGTGGAATCAGCCTATAAATTCTCTCCCTCTTTCCACCTTCCTCCCCTCCACCTTCCTCCTTCTTTCACATATCTATGCAAAGAACCTTTTCAGCAAAGTTGGTTAAAAATTTGAAAATCATTGGATACAACTTACCCACTACTAGAAAAACAGAAAAATTTAAATATTTTAACTACATATCCTGTTAACACCACAAACATTATTCTTAAATTTTTGTTTATTATACTAATATTGTTTGTTATGATTGTCATTGTTTACTGCATTCCCCTGCTTACACATGGTATCATATTCTTTCTCCCTGAGGAACCCTATGTACCTATATATCTGAATTCATATAGAAGTATACTCTTGCCTGTCTTGGCCATTTCACTGTAGTCCATTGACTGCTTCCTTCTTCTGTTGATCTCTACCTTTGTTTCCATGACAACTCTCTCTGGTTTTCTTCATTCCACACTAGCCCCACCTTCTCTGTCCTTTGTAGGCTCACTTGCCTCTGCCTGACCCTTAAATGCTAATGTTTTATGGGTTCTGTTCTGCCATCCTTCACTGACTTGGCCTGTAGTGCTAATGCCCAAGTCAGCCAGAGGCTCAGACAAGCCCCTGGTGGAAGAAGGCAGGTCATGAAGCTTATACCTTCATCAAAAGGAGAAATGTGTTAAACAAAAAGTGAATAATATTACCTTAACCTTTTGCTGGTGATGAGGTAAAGCCAGCTACTTTCTTCTTTCAAGTGATAATTCCTGAACTTCTAGAACTTCCTCAGACTTCTCACCTCAGCATGTTCAAATAAAAGACAGTAACAATTAAATATCTCACAAATATTCAACATGTCCCATAATAAACTTGTGAGCCAGCCCTCTCGTATCCTATTCTGTAAATACTGTCTTTGGCCCATTTGCTCAAACCCGAAAGCTAAAAGCCACATATGTTTTTCTTGTCATACTCAGCTCAGATGTCACATTCTCCTAACTGCCTTCCCTAAGAACTTTAACTACATTGTATGTGTGCATGTGATTAAGTTATTGCATATACTATACCATATTATTACATCTTTTGATATGCCTTCCCCTTTGCCTGCTTGTAAGTTACTCAATGGCGGACACTGTCTTTGTCACTCTGAATATCCAGTGCCTAGCATGGCTCACTATGTATAAATATTTTTAAATTAATCTGAATATTTCAAGGTTATTTGGGATAACTTTATGAATGTAGAACTGATGGATTGCTGTAGTGGACACTGAAAGGAAAGGGACCTTGGGACAGGGAAGATCAGGAAAGGCTTCATCAAGGAAGTGCCAGTTAGATAGGGTTAGACCACTGGACAAGGCAAAGGAGGAGATTCTAGACTGATAATTATTATTGATTAGAGGCTCAGTGTGTGGATTCATGCATCAGTGGGATCCCTCAGCCTGGCCTGTGCCCTCTCACAATCCGGGACCCCTTGGGAGATGTCAGACTGCCACTTTTGGTCTAACATTCCCCAAGGGATGTAGTAGTTCATGAAATGGCAGGTGGCTAGCCCAAGTCTAGGCAGGCGCCAGGCCACTCCCACACATATTGGACCCTGCTATGCCTGCCACTGCTGCTGCCTGGTAGCACTGACAATGAGGCTGGAAAGGCTTGTGCCGCTGCAGCTGCACTTCCCAGCTGTGAGCTCGACTTCTGGCACCCATGGATCAGCTGAGCAGTGTTCCCACTATGGGAGCACACTGACCACCAAGGAGAAGCTCCTGCATAGCTACCAGTTGAACGGTCATTCAATTGTTCAGTTGCTTAGGCTTTTATATATTACTAGAGGCCTGATACATGAAATTTGTGCAGGGTGGAAGGGTCCCTCAGCCTGGCCTGCAACGATGCCAGCATCCCTTGCCTCGGATTCTGGCCCAATGCCCCTGCCCTACCCTCCTTCAGCGTGGACTCCAGCCCAAGGCCCCTACCTCCCCACACCCCCGCCTGACCAGGGCGTATATTCCAGCCTGAAGCCCCTGCCTTCCCCTCTCTTCACCTGGCAGAGCACACATGTTCAGCTTTAGAAGTTATTTACTTACTGATGGTTAGTAAATAACTTCTAAAGCTGAACACGTTGCCACAAGCCCAGCATTCCTTGCCAGGGACTCTGGCCCCAGGCCCTTCCCTCCTTTGGCGTGGACACTGGGCTGGCATCACAGTGAGCCTAGCATCCCTTGCCATGGACTCCAGCCCAAGGCCCCTGCCCTCCCCTCCCTTCGCCCAGGTCGGTTTACATCCTTGAGCGGCAGCCACTGCCGGCTGGAAGCCTGGGTCACCCCTGGTAACTCAGGCTCCCAGCCAGCTCCCACTCCTTGAGCAGCAGCCAGGGCGGGCGGGAAGCTTGGCTTCCTCCACCACCGGGAGCAACCCAAGCCTCCAGCTCCGTGGCCACCACCATCTTTGTTGGGTTAATTTGCATACTCACCTTGATTGGCTGATGGATATAACAGAGGGATGATCAATTTGCATGTTTTTTGTTTTATTAGTGTAGATAGATGTTCTTTGGGACAAGTTACATAACTTGTGTAAGTCTCAGTTTTCTCGTAAAAATGAAGATGGTTATATATTTTTATTACTCTTCTAGAATTGAATGAGATGGTATGTATAAAACACTGGGGAAAATGCCTGGAATACCATAACCACTCCACAAATAGTTAATATTAATAAAAGCAGAATTCAAACAGTAGACATCATGAGAATACAGGGTACAGGGAGAGGATAAGAAACCTGTGTGGTTTGTAAAACAATACATGAAAGAGAGTATTGAGCATTTCAGCCAGAAAGTGAAAAGAGATTTAATTCACAGAAGAGGCTAGTAAATGCCCTCCTAAGTGGTCTTAAATCTGAAATATGTAATAATATGTAATTGTCTGAGTAATAGGACTTAATTAATGGAAGTAGGGTACAGGAGATTTATAGCTGGCATGCAGGTCTTTCCTACCTCAATTCTATGACCATGGCAGACAACACTGATTGATGCCACTTCCAGATGTGACTTCCAACTTCTCAACAGATGGGTTCAGGCAGGCATTGTCAATCAATCAGGAACCTACATACAACCTCTGAGTAGAAAGCATATCTGTGGCTCCATTTAATTTTGCTTGTGCAGACATAGTCAGAGTAAGGGGACAAACTAGACAGTCATTAACCAAATGATGTGAGATTAATTGAAAGAATAATTATTAGTTAAAAAATATATTTCTAGTCTCTAACCTGAAATTTCCAGAGTGTTCTTTTATCCCTTGCATTATTATGATCCATCAGAGCTTTCAAAATCCATTTACCTGATCTTGTTTCATCCTCAGAACACTCCATGGGGGTTTGAAACCAAACTCACAGAATCCACTTCACAAATAAGCACATTGAGGCTGTGTGATACCTTCAGAATTCTGAGTTAATTAATGTTAGCTTTAAGGTTGAGACCCTGGCCTTGGACACCTAATTCAGAACTGAGGGAACAGGGGGCTGATTTTTCTGGGTAGGTTTTTCCCTTTACCTCAGTGCTCTAGTGTGGATTCAGTTTCCAATTAACTAACAATCATAAGCTTTATCAGAAGCACATTTTCCTTTCTTTCATTACAATTCCCTTTTAGTTTATTTAGTTCAGCTACTAAGCTTCAGAAGTGATCTTTGAAAAGAATAGATGCTTAATTAATTGCAGATTCCCTCCTATCTCTTGTCTAGGGAGCCTATGAAATATTGAATTAATTGATCCCAGAAGCCCAGTAATAGGAAGATAATGACTTTTTGTCAACCTCAGCCACACACTGACAATGTCAGTTTAGGATTTGGCAATTTATGTCTTTGATTATCTTTGATCTCATCGGCTTGTTTTCTGGATGTTCATCAGGAGGCAGGCACAGAATTATTCTATATGCTTGTTAATTAAGACATGTGCAGTATGGCATCATTAGAAAGGCATAAGAAGTTGGATAAAACCATATTCCAAGGGAATAAATAGAAATGGAAAGTTGTGCTTTCCTATAACTGCAATGTTCTCCATCGCCCCTTAGTGCACTGCAAGTCCCCAAATTTGCACTCTTCATCATCAAGATCAAATTCCTTCTTCCTCTAGTAAACTTTCTCTCCTCCTGACTTCCTCTAGTAAACTTTCTCTCCTCCTGAAACCTCACTAACAATGGTAAGCTTTATCAGAAGCACGTTTCCCTTTTTTTAAAAAATTATAATTCCCTTTAGTTTATTTAGTTTGGCTCTGATCTTTGACAAAAACACCCAGATGTTTAATTAATTTCAGGTTACCTCCTATCTGTTGTCTAGGGAGCCAATAACCTAGAATGAGGTTGGGAAGATATGTTCTGAGCTCCTCACCTTGACCCTTTCCATCAGATGTTTGGGGAAACTAATGGAGCCAAGGTCAAAAGTTTCCTTTCATGCAGGACTCAGAGCCTTTTTATATCCAGGAGGGTAAAATAGTACTCAATGATTCCTGCTTTTTCTCTGCATTATCACATTTTACTTCACTTTCCATTTTGTATTAAAATTCATCTTTAATTTTTAACATGTGAAAAGCTTCTCTCTAAAATTAACTTTAAGCTCTTGAAAGAGAAGATACAATAGATTGATTTTGTAGATCCCATAATACCCAGTGTAGAACTGAGATTATGCTATTAATTCCATGTTTAACATGTGGCAATTGAGAGTCAGAGAATAAAGTGAGTTTCTTAGGGTTTCTACTCAAAGGCTCATTGACTATACTATCTTGTCTCAATCTCCTTGTCCATAAATGGGAATATCAATAGTATCTATGTCATTGTTTTTAAAAATGATTAATTAAATTAATTAATGGAAATTTTTGGTAAAGTGATTAACATAGAATAAATAATAAATATTATGTATATTATTATTTGCAGATCAATACATGAAAGAAGATAGAGTAAATATAGTGTTACTACCCAGCAAATAACTACTGCAATTTAAATCTTCAACCAAGTGTTTTCAGGTCAGCAACTATCTTTTTGCCTCTATTTTATCTGAAATAGGAATAACTTTTTCTCTTGATGACTTCCAAGTAGTCCAGGCAGATACTAAAGGGCAGAGCAGCTTGACTGTGGAAGACATTCTATTTCCAACATATTGGGCTATAATAGGATTCAGCTCTAGTTTCACTGTGTTCTAATCTGGAAAGTTCTATTCCTGCTATTTCTCCCTCCAGAAAGAAAATATTCTAATTTTGTACAGGGGATTTAGGGTGGGAGAACCTGATTGATTTTAGTATTTCTTAACTTCATTACTCTTGTAGACCTGGAAAAGTCAAATGGAAGCCTGAAATGAAAACACTATTATAAGTTTACAAATGTTGGAACATTTTAAATTTGGGGTTATGAGTGATGGAATGGATCTAGAGTAAGATCTGGAATCAGAGGACCAAGATTCCAACCCTTGCTGCATCATTAGTTTGGTGCGTATGACAGCTTTGCACGAATTTGTGGATAGGATAATAGCAACTACCCCATATGTTGTGGTGAAGGACAAATGAGGTAATATATGGGAATGCATCCAGTAAACATTCACTATTGTCGTTAGAAGTGACGGTTCAATGTTAAAATCATTCAAATATCCAGAAAATGTGACATCCTCAGCATTATTCTGGTTTATTATTCAGATGGAACATAAAGTAATATGCACAATATACAAAAAATCATGTAACAGCACAAAAAATAGAGTCAATTATTCACCCTACGATATGCTTCCAATTTTTAACTCTTCTGCATATGTACCTTGAGAATAGCTAATTTTCCTTAGTATACATTTATTTTTAACTAGAGACCTGGTGCACAAATTTGTGCATGGGTGGGATCCCTCTGCCTGACCAACAATTGGGGCCAATCAGGGCCATCTTTCCCAGTCCTGATTGGGGCTTATTTGGGCTGGTGACCAGGGCAAAATCAAAGAAGGGACTGCAGGAAGGCCCAATAGGGTGTCAGGCACTGTCTTGCCCAATCCTAATCAACCAGACCCCAGCAGCAAGCTAACCTACTAGTTGGAGCATCTGCCTCGTCATAGTGACCAGTCAGTTAGGCACTTAGTATATTAAAAGGCTTTTATATATTTAGGTTGTAACTCATGCCTTGGAATGCTCGGCATGCACTTTCCCTCCAGCCCCTGGTCTTGGAGACCTCATGTCCTTCCACTCTAAAGAGAGTGTTGCTCACTCTCTTTAGCTGCCACACTAAGTAAATTGCATTGTATGCATGGAAACCCTTTGCAGGCTCCATGGGTGTGTCTTTACTTTGCTGCAGTTCTGATTACCCCAACATAAGGAGAGACACCCTCATTATCAGGTAACACCATCATGGTAAGACCCCTGCTCAGCCTACTGCAGTGGTTTTAAACAGGCCATATGTCACCCTAGATGGTTTGGCTCAGTGGATAGAGCCACAGCCTGTGGACTGAATGGTCCCCAGGTTCGATTTCAGTCAAGGGCACATTCCTGTGTTGCAGGTTCAATGCCCAGCAGGGGGCATGCAGGAGGCAATAGATTGATTCTCTCTCATCATTGATGTTTCTATCTCTCTCCTTCTGCCTTCCTCTCTGAAATCAATAAAAATATGTTAATAAAAACAAATAGGCCATGAATCCAATGTCACTGCTCTCCATCCATCCAGCCCCCTCACACCCTCTTTTGTCTTCATTCCCCTACCCTCATACACTCTCTGCTTGGGTCTGTAAAATGGAGTCAGGATTTCTGCTTCTACAAAGGGTGATGCTACCACAAGGCCCTCCTTCCCCACCCATCACAGTCCTGTGGGGTGTCTCCTTCCCCTCCCTCTAACTTGGTGGGCCTTGCTCTGCCCCCTCCTCCTACGACCTTCTGTCTGCAGCCTTCCCCTTTCTCCTCCAGGGCAGAGCTCCCCAAAAGCTGTGCGGGTGGGGTGGGGCTGTGGAGGGTGAGCCCAGGCAGTGCCTTAGAGGAGAGCTGGGGTGATGGGTCATGAGGAGGAGGAGGGAGGGATGTGGAGCCTGTCCCATGAGAGAGACATCAGGCTCCTTGGTTGCCCCCACTCAGCAGCTTTTCTAGGCCCCTGTGCAGCTAAGGCCCTCCACCCCTTGCTGCCTCCCAACCTTTCAAGTTTTGAAATTTGAAACAAGTTTCAAGTTTCTCCGACTCAGCCCCATCCCCTTCTCTGCTGCATCCCTGCGAGCCTGAGGCTGCCATTTAGCCTTAGGCAGGCACGCCTATTTTGTCCCCCCATAATGGTGCTACCCACTCTCCTGGAGTAGTTAGTGAAACTTAACAAATAAAAATAAGCAGCTCTGAAGATTATAAGTTGCACAGCCTCCTGCACCACCTGTCCCTCCTGGCTCCTGCCCTTGCCCACCTCTGCCTGGGGCTTGGGACAAACCCTAGGAGCTTCCTGATGGCTTTCACCTCACACCTCACTTTCCAGTCCAGCCCACCAGTGCCTGCAGCAAACTAACCTACTGGTCAGAGCATCTGCCCCCTGGTGGTCAGTGTGCATCATAGCGACTGGTCAAGTGATTGAACTGCCAGCCAAACTCCTGATGAGGGGACAATTTGCATATCAGGCTTTTATTATATAGGATTACAGCAAAGAGCAGGGGACTAAAGAAACTTAAAGCTAAATTTGTTGCTTATCAAGAGTCAAAGGCGGTAATTAAAATAACAATATAGCCTATTCAAACTGTGAAAAACAGCATTTGACTTGCTAATGTTAATCAAATTTTCTTAACTTTGGGGCCCTTGAATGGAGGCTTTGTATTGAGTGGTTAATACAGTGATTAAAAGCAGAGACTTCAGTTTCAGACCAGGGCACACTGTGAAAGTCTGGAACTTGTAAGCTGCAAAAATTTGGGTGAGTATGTAACCCTCAGCCTTAGTGTCCTCACAGTAAAATAATAATATTAGTTTGTGTATGCTGTAATGAGGACTAAATGAAATGACACATCTATAGATAATGCCAAGCACTTATTACATTTGGACCTAGAGACTATGAGAACCCAAAGGGAAATGAGAGAAAAATTAACCTGTTAGAAAGAGAACTTGGAATAAATTTAGACTTAAAATTAGGGAGAAACATGCCCCTGAGCCCTTTGCAAATAAGCCCATTGCCAAAGGCAAACACTTGCACCAAAAGAAAGTATTGAGTTTAAATAGAGGCAGGATAAGAAGAAGCCAGGAAAATTCCTTGGCAAGTGAAATGGGGAAACTAGCACAGATGGCTGTTTCCAACTTGCCTCATCCGGCTCCCTGACTCACTTGCCCCTTCTCCCTGAACAACTACTCTCTTAAGCATGAAGCCATCAGGACAATGAAGTTATGATCAGCATCAAAAAATCTTAGGAACCAAGTCTCAGGTCTGTTAACCACAGAGACAGTTTGGATGAACTTAGAGATAATATCCAGGCCTCAGTTGTGTTTCAGCTCCAAGCCCAGAAAATCAGCAAAATCAGACAAAGTGACACCATGGTTGACATCAGGACCAGATGCAATTGTTATGCCCAGATTTCGTGATCCCCAAAGACCTCCAGTGAGCCCAAGTCCGATGCAAAAGCAAAGAGCCTTTATTCGAGCTAGCTCAAGCTCAATGCCACCCACACTTACCAACACAGTGGTAGGGCGGAGAGAGAGAGCGAGATTCAGGAGAGCAAAGGTTTTATAGGGGGTCTGGAAGTAGTGGGTAGGGTAATGTGTGTGGCCCCTGTTGATTGGTCAAGGGAAGGACCAGGGTTTGGTTGCACAGGGGGCAGGGTGCAGTTAGCATTTCCTCTGCATCTCTATTGGCCAGTTTGAAAAGGGGGCTTTGAGTCAGTCACCGCCCTTTCACAGCGACCAATGAATAACTACCCCAGCATTGTCCAATCAGTAGAGATCAAGACCCTGAAAGGACACAACTAGAAAGCAAATGGATAAAAACTCTTAAGGCAAAGAAGCCAGTGTTCTCTCGTGTTCTCTCTCTCTCTCTCTCTCTCTCTCTCTCTCTCTCTCTCTCTCTCTCTCTCTCTCATCTCTGAGCACACCTGTGCTTTCAGCTCCCCTTCTTTCCTAAGGCAAGTATCTTTGCTTTTGTTCTCAAAGGGCCCTCTTTAACTTCTGTAACTTGTTTCCTGAGTCCACACCTCCCCTCTGGCTCACTCCTACCTCTGTGACTTTCCGAAGGACCAAGGCACCTCTGCCTAGGCTCACTCCTATTACTGTGATCTCGCCTCCTCTATCTTCAGCCCTTTCTTTGCTTCAGCTTTAATAAACACAATCTCAAAATTACCTGTACGAGTGTTGTAAAATCTTTTCTTCATAAAGTCAAGAACCAAGAGGCCACAATGCTGCCAACAAATTGAATTAAAAGTTGTGTGTGCCAAGGTGGAACATAATCGCTAACAGTGAGAGGTCCATTTAATGAATATTGGCTAGTGTATAGATTTATGCACAATAAAATTCTGCATTTGACAGATTTTTACTACTCTGCATTTCAATTCTGTACAAAAAGCTAATAGTTTTTCTCAATAGGTCATTCTTCCCAAATGCATTTAACCGATGATAAGAACAACAAAAAGGCCTCATTCTATGCCTCAGCCATTGCAGTTCCTGTATGATTTTTCTGCTTAAGATAAAATTATTCTTTGGAGAAAGGGTTTAATAGGACTGAGCATTGCCTTGAGGAATGTCAGAGCTGGAAGTGTCCTTAGGGATCATATCAGAGGCAGTTTTCACTATGAGAAACAAAGACATCTAGGTGATTTACTGCAGAAAACCAGGTTCTCTAGAAATGCTTACTAGCTTCTAGATTATAAAGTCTCTCCACAGTTCTCCATCTGTGGGGAGCTGATCAGAACCTCATTGTCCTGAGGGCTTCATGCTTTACTTGGGAAAAATAAAGTAGATGTTCATCTATTTATTATGATTGAGATGCTTTATCTCTATCAACTCCAAGTATAGTAGACTGGTGTTTGAAACTACAGTGTTCTTTATTTCTGTCATTACATGCCTCTAGCACTAATCAGTACAAACATAACAGATTTTGAGGGGGTAGGGGGGAGTTAAAAAAGAAGTAGTAGAGTGTGTACAATCTCCTGAACTCTCATTTCCTAAGACTTAGGCTGGGCATAACTGTTCTGTAGTTATCATGGCCAATGGTCTAAAAGAGAGGGGGTCATGGCATAATACTTTATGTAATGTAAGATCACAGGGTCAGGGAACATCTAAGTTACTATATTAGTAGTGGTCCTTCTGGAACTCCTATAAGCAAGTGCCAGTTACCTTGATACTATCCCAAAGGTCCCTTAAGATATCTTTATATTTTAAATTATTTTTCTTTTTGCTCCTTTGTCTGGATAAGTTTATTGCTTTGTCCTCCAGCTCACAGATCCATTCTTCTGTTTCATACATTATGCTATTGAACTTCTCTAGTGTATTTTTCAGTATGCTTATTCTATTCTTCAGCTCTGTAGCTTTTTTACATTTTCTATCTCTTTGTTGAGGATCTCACTGTATCCACCCATTCTACTCCTGAGTCCAGTGAACATCTTTATGACCATTACTTTGAACTTTTTCTCAGGGAGATTGATTATCTCTATTTTATTAATTGTGTTTTTTTCTGAGTTTTTATCTTACTCTTTGGTTTGAAACATTTTATTTTGTCCCCTCATTTTTTCAGACTCTTTGTATTGTTTCTATGTATTAGGTAAATCATCTACCTTTCCCAGTCTTGAAGGAACAGCCTGTGTAGACAGTATCACATGAACCCCAGAAGCACAATCTCCTCTGGCCACCAAAGCTAGGTGCTCAGGGCCATCCCCTGAGTGTGCTTGTGAACCTGCCTGCTATGGTGGACAGCAGGTCATTGCAGTGGTGGTCGGGGTCTCTTGCCTTTTCCAGCTGTAAGGCATGCAGTTGCTGCTGTGACTAGGCAGTAGGTGAAGCTGTCAGTAGAGCATGCTCTCTGGCTCCAGATTAGAAGGAGAGTTCCAAAGAGCATCAGAAGGTCCTTGTCCCCACTGGCATTAGCAAAGTAAGGTGAGATCACAAAAATAGTGCCTGCCTATGCTTTCCTTCCTGGAGAGAGTCCTAACAGTTTTATCCTTCTCTAGCCAACCTATACTAATAAGAGGGTAATATGGTAATTAGACTGGGAGACCTTCCAGATGTCCTTACATACAAAGCCATGGTGGCAGGGCCAAAGCAGAGGCAGTTAGGGGTGATCAGGCCAGCAGGGGAGGGCAGTTGGGGGTGCGCAGGCCGGCGGGGCGGGGGGGGGGCGTTGGGTGCAAGCAGGCTAGCAGGGGGAGACAGTAGGGGGGGAGCAGGCTGGTAGGAGGGCAGTTGGGGGTGGTCAGGCTGGCAGGGGCAGGCAGTTAGAGGTGATCAGGCCAGAAGGAGGGGCAATTAGGGTTGATCAGGCTGGCAGCAGAGTGGGTAGGGGTGGTCAGGCAGGCAAGCAGGTTAGAAGCCAGTGGTCCCGGATTGCGAGAGAGATGTCCAACTGCCGGTTTAGGCCCAATCCTTCTGGGATTCCCAGAATGGAAGTGTAGGATAGTCCTAGATGAGGAAGAATTTGGACATACCTCCTCCCATTGACACAACAGTCCCAGATTGGAGAGGGCACAGGCCGGGCTGAGGGACACCCTGTCCCCATCATACCAGTGCATGAATTTTGTGCACTGGGCCACTAGTGTGTAAGATTAATAAGTGGATCCTCTAGGCCAGTGATTCTCAACCTTCTGGCCCTTTAAATACAGTTCCTCATGTTGTGACCCAACCATAAAATTATTTTTGTTGCTACTTCATAACTGTAATGTTGCTACTATTATGAGTCATAATGTAAATATCTGATATGCAGGATGGTCTTAGGCAACCCCTGTGAAAAGGTACTTTGACCACCAAAGGGGTCATGACCCACAGGTTGAGAACCTCTAGTCTAGGAATCTTTTGAACTGCTTTTGTTGCTGGGTCCCAGGGTGAGTGAGTTTGTATGTGAGCCCTTTAAGAGAAGGTTCTATATAGTTCTGTGGTTTTTCTAGACATAATCTTACTTGGTTCTCAAAGCCAGGTGTTCTAGGGGTTCATCTCTTCTGTGCAGAATGTAGAGGTCAGGGTGCCTAGTGGGGAGCACAACTGCTTCTTCCTCAGAGAAAAGTTCTGTACCTTTGAAATATTTCACAAGTATAGGTCTCCATGGTTGTGGCGGGCCACACCTTTGGTGAGGTCATGCCTCTGCCTTTCCTACCCATCTGGATTCTTCCCTTTTATTCTGTCTTGCAGAGGTTCTATTTATTCCATTTTCAAAGGAAATTATTACATACATAGTTGTATATTTGTTGTGTCCATGGGAGGAGGTATGTCCAAATTCTTCCTCATCTAGGACTATCCTACACTTCCATTCTGAATCTGACTGACCTCATGCACTGCTAAGTTCTTCTTTCTAATGCTTAGCTTTTATGACACCATTTTCCTCTATTGAATGGTGGTCAAGTATGACCAACAGGATATGGATCTAAGAATCAGTGTGTGTTTTATCCCTCTAAATTTTATGCCATTGTGTATAAGTGGACCATATTCATGTTACTTTAATGTTCAGTATTTAGTTATTGTGTCCTCTTCATCTTCCTCAAGATCTCTTACTCTTGCTCTCTCTCACACACAGACACATACCTCAAAAGAAAAATCAAAACAAAATAAAACAAAAGGTGTCCAAATGATAAAAAATCAGTTTTTTATCATTTACAAATCTTTGTGTAAAGCAAAGATTGCATATTATCAAAAGTTTAGGTATTGATAAACTTCCCAAATACTCTCTCAGCATGTTGCACCAATCTTCTGTTTATCCAATTTTCAGAGGAAATTATTCCAAATGTAGTTGCATCATTTTATAATCCACATGAAAGTTTCTTTTTATTTATGTTAGTAGAGGCCCAGTGCATGAAATTCTGTGGGGAGGAGGAGGGTGTCCCTTAGCCTGGCTTGCAACCTCTCACAATCTGGGACCTCTGGCTCCTAACCACTCACCTGCCTGCCTGCCTGACCACTTCTACCCCTCTGCCTGCCTGATTGCCCCTAACCACCTCTGCCTGTCTGATCGCCCCTAACTGCTCTCCTACTGGCCTGATTGTCTCTAGCTGCCTCTGCCTTGCCCCATACCTGGAACCGAGGATTCCCTCCTCCAGCTGGTTGCAGGCTCCAGGGACCTGGGCCTGCTTTGCCCAGGCCAGCAACAACTGCAAGGGACTGTGGGCAGGCAGCTTCACCCAGGCCACAGTCACAGGCTCCTGGGACCACAGGTCAGGTGGCTTGTCCCTCTCCGAAGCCTGGCTGGTCCCCATTCCTCTCTTGTGAGCTCATTTTTGCCTGGATGGTCCTCATTCTTCTCTCCCCAGTGTTGAGTGTCTGAGCCATTACAGTGTGATGGCATGAAAGCGTGAAGGCATGATGACCATTTGCATATTAGCTTTTTATTACATAGGATTTTCAAACATAAGTGATGACTAAAAAATACTGCATATTAAGCATCATTTATAAGATCTAGATAGATTACCTGGTTGGTATTTCTCAGCTAATATGTTTTTGTAAAAATCAAATGGCATTTAACTGAGAAAACCATCTTTGGAGATCTTAATAAAAACCAATTCCAAGAATGTTAATTTGAAATGTGTCACTCCTTTACCTTCAGCAATAGGAGGTGTTGCTTTGTGTAATCAGGATCTGCAAAGGGAATTTTTCCACATTCATCTTCAGAGACTGCTTCTTGAAAGGAAAGCACTGTGGTTGTAAGAAACATGATCAATATGTTTCTCTTCATGGTATAGGCAATGTCAAAGCTGATTATGAGTGATTTGGGGGTTCATTTCTAATTTAGCTAGTCCAGTAGAAACTCCTGGACTGGAATGGTGATAAAATCCAAGGAAATTATGAATGTGTCTAAGGGTCCATCTCTCCCATCAACCTTCCCATATGGCTCCTACATTGTGCTCATTTTGGACATGTTCCTGGCACTAGGGTGCCTCTTGCATGGCTTCCTGCTTGTGAAACCACATGCTAACACACTAAACTTCATTAGAAAGAAGGATAATTGGCAAATCTCCATTAGATTTTAAATTGAGCACATGTTTGGAACATTTGTAATTTTTTTCTTGTTTTGGCTTCCAAGGAGACCCTCACATTCAATACCAAGATGGGAGTATAATTGAAACTTCCATGCTGGCAATATAACTACTTTTCATTTCTAAAGCATCAATAATTACTTATAAAATGGCAGGAAATTCTGTTAAAAATTTCAAATAAATGTTCTTGATATTTTTAGTTATATTTTGCCATAAGCCTTTCTCATTCTTGCCTGGATCAAGTGGCCACTCATTAGGAATCAGCATAATGAATACTCTGATAGCTGTTTCCTATAAATGAATTCACCTTCATTTCTCCTTTCTTTTTCCATTTCTTGAAGATTGATCTTGTCCCTTCCCTAAGGCCATCTACATCTGAAGTATTTGGGGTTCTGGTTTTTTATTAATAGAGTTCTTTCATTTAACAACCCAATTATGAACTTAGTAACTCAATGTGTTTGCCTGTTTTAATCAGCCAAGAGAGGAGATTTGGTTGTGAGAGAAAAGGATGGAGCTTAGAATTCCAAATATTAAGTTAGATATAAATATGCTGCCAAATTCAAACTATGTCTCAAAGTTGATTTTTCTGATCAGTGTATCTAGGTCTATCTTTTTCTCTACTGCCTTCTATAAAACCCCAATTTGTTGGTTATATGAGAAGCTACTATTATTAGAGTGCTATCAAGAGATATAAGTAGCTCAGCTGGTGTGGTTCAATGGTTGACATTGACCCATTAACCAGGAAGTCACAGTTTTATCCTTAGTCAAGGTACAAGCCCTGGTTGAGGGCTCAAACACCAGTAGGAGGTGTGCAGGAGACAGCCAATCAATGATTCTTTCTCATCATTGATGTTTCTATCTCATTCTTCCTCTCCCTCTCCATTCCTCTCTGAAATCAATAAAAAATATATTTAAAAAAGAAAGAGTTATCTACTCTAATAAAAGTGTAATATTGAAATTGACCATTTCTTTGGGACACCTAAGCCACGTCCACCAGCCAATCAGAGCGGCTGTATGCAAATTAACCCAGCCAAGATGGCAGGCACTAGCTGCCTTGCAACTGGCCCAAGCTGCCTTTCTCCTGCTCCCCGATCCTTGCAAGGGTTCTGAGGAGTGGGAGAAATGCAGCTTGGGTCCACGGCGGGACCTGCTTGGCCACTCCCTGGTCCCCTTGCGGGGATCCGGGAGTAGGAGAAAGGCGGCCTGGGCCAGCAGTGAGGCCCCTGGGTGCCCGCCTAGCTCCTGCCCAGGCCAGGCTCCCCAGTCTGCTCCCCAATTCCCGGCCCAGGCAGCACTGAGCCCTGGCCATAGCTCAAAAAGGAGAACAACATGTAGGGGATGGCAGGAGTCTGAGAGATCAACACAGAGGGGTGCCTGCTCCAAACCTCCATGGTGGGCCTGGGAGCAGGCCCCCAGCAGATAGACACATGCAGGATGACTGCTCTGAGCCTCAGATGTGGCTGGGGGCAGGCCCCCAGTGGCAACACACACACACACACACACACATACACACACGGCACCTGCCAGACTGGGGCCATCATAGGACATCCATTGAGGGGTTCTGGACTGTGAATGGAGGCAGGCTGGGCTGAGGGACCCCCATCCTCCCCCCCCCCCGTGCATGAATTTTGTGCACCAGGCCCCTAGTAAGTAATAAAAACCTGATCTTGCTAATTTAACATATTTACTTAAAGGATATTGGCAGCACACAAAACCAATGGGAAGGTTAGCGGACCAGTCATAGACATATGCAGGAACCAATTCATATTCTGCCTCCTCCCACCCCCTCCACACTACCCCCAAGATGCAAAGTTCTGGGAGAGAGGAACCAAATGCCTGCATTTAGGGCACATGCTCACCACCAAGTTTTACCTGAATGATAGGAGACTTGATCTGACACAAGTAACCTCACAGAAGTCCTTAACCATGGCAGAATATGCCAAGCATGGTTCCTCATCTGAATTATAGAACAGAGAGAATTATTCATGTGGCTGCAATGTTGTGACTTACAAGTAATATGTATTTGGTCATTCAGATTGGGGCAATAAAGAATATGTAAAATGTGACTCATAGATATTTGACATCAGGAATTTATGTCAAGGGGAATTTTTCTATATTTACTTTCAGAGACTGTTTTTTGAAAGAAAGAAAAATATTCTTGTTTTAAAATCACAGATTAAGATAACCTCTGCCTCTGTGCAGATAACCCAAAATTAAGTCAGGTATGATTTTTTTTTGACAGTAGGGGCTCAATGCATGAATTAGTGTACTTTGAAAGGAACTGTGGGCCATGAGGCTGCAGTGGGCACAGGGGCAAATCTTGGCCCATCCTCTGCACCCCTGCCCAGCTCCTCCTGCTGCAGCCCCCAGTTCCCTGTCTGCCAGCAGCCCCACTTCTGCCACTGCCACTCCTACATGCTGATAGCAGCAGGTGCGAGCAGAGCCAGCGCTGTCAGCCAGGGGGTGCAAGCAGCAGCTACTGCTCTGAGCACCCCTCAGGAGCAGGGGGAGGTGGAGAAGCTTTCAGGGCTGATTGGGGCCAGCAGCTGCCCCTGGCACCCACTGACAGCACTGAGTGATTGGGACCAGTGCCAGGTGCCAGCAGTGGTGCTCTGGCTGTACCTGCAATAGGTGTGAAAAGTGGCTCTGGCACAGGGGAAGGTGGAGAAACCCTGAGCTGCAATTGGGGCCAGCAGCTGTTGCGTGCGTCTGCTGACGGTGCTGAGTGAGCAGGGCTGGTGCCTGCAGCAGGTTTGAGCACTGAGTGGGACCACGGCACATGGGAGCAAAGAATTTTCAATAACCACCAGAGGCTCACCCCAATGACAGAGACTGGCACCCTGCCTTGGTCTGGCATCCCTGCTTACCTGCTCCACCATTCTGCTGTGGCTGGCACCCGCCATGTTCCATGCTCGCCCCCTGGTAGTCAGCTCACATCATAGCGACTGATTGTTCAGTTGTTCAATTGTTCCGCCGTTCAGTCTATTCGCATATTAGGGTTTTGTGTGTGTGTGTGTGTGTGTGTGTGTGTGTATTAGAGGATTAGAGGCCTGGTGTATGAATTCGTGCACGTTTGGTATCCCTCAGCCTGGCTGGTGATCAGGGACAATTGGGGTCATCTTGCCTAGTCCCAATAAGGGCAGGTTGGGGTGAACTGGCTGGGGGAAGGGACGGCCACAGGAGGTTGGCTGTGGGAGCACACTGACCATCAGGGAGCAGCTCTTGCATTGAGCGTCTGCCTCCTGGTGGTCAAGGTGAGTCATAGCTACCCACCGGTCATCCGGTCATTTGGTCATAATGGTCACTTAGGCTTTTATATATATAGATGTTGTTTCAATTAAGTTACGGAAAATTTTGTATTTGTGAGAATCTTTTTCAGCTATAAATTTAAAGATTGACCTAAACAGAAAAAGTCCAAGAAATTTATAATCAAAGCTTCAAACTTGATTGCCACAAAATGTTTTACCAATATTTTATAGAATTAATATTCTATTGCATTTTATGACAATAATAAATATATACAATAATATATTATTTCTGTTATTATTTTATAATCTCTAATTTAATGTTTATTTATCATTTAAAATATTTAAATATATTTTATGAGACATGATATGTTAAAATAGTAGGACTTATATGTAATTTATGGATAAATAAGTATGCATATTCCAGACTATAAGCATATTTATTTGTAAATATAATTTTTACTGATAAAATGTATTCAGTAAAAATGTCTGGGAACCACTTTTTAAGAAGTAAAAATTTCTTGGGGAAGCTATTTAAGATTAACACTCTTTTGTGTATATGGACCAATCTATCTAAAGCAAGCATATTAAACTAAAAGGCTAACATGGGCCAAATAAACAAGGTTTAAGTTTATGTGGGACACAAAAAAAACAAAAGCTTCAATTTTCATAGAAATATCATTTTATTTTGATAGTGACATGCTGAATACAAAGGGCTAAAATAAATGAGTAATCATTAACATAAAATAATATAACATTTTAATAAAAATTATTATTTTTCTTGAACATTAACTTACCAGACACTAAATAACTGCACAAACTAATAAGTGTAATGAAAATAAACGTAGTTTTCTTGTTCTCCAAAAGTGAAATATTTCCTGTTGTGCACACCAAACAAGTCAGTCCAAGACTAATGATGCGGCAATCAGGGCTAAAATATTCACTGCTAGTATTAGTGGAGAGAAATGGTGCGTGTATGTGTAAGGGAAATGAATGCAACACGATTATAGTAATCTGTTATTAGCAAACATTGTCATTATTAATAATTATATATAACAGGATATTGTAAAAATTAAGTTATGAAATTTTTATTAAAACGTTTCTTACATACTATTATATTGGCTGGACCACAAAAATGTTCGTTGTGGGCCACATGTGGCCCACAGGTGTGAGTTTCACATACTTGATCTAAAGTGTATCAGACAACTAGTATTCCTAGAATCCATCAGTTAATGCTAAACCATCTCTGTATGTTGTCAATAAGTTATGTGCATTTGAATACACACTAAATCCTAAAATATCAGGTTGATTTTTGGTGAAGAGGGGATTTCTATAAATCAGATCTATTAATTGGCTTTCAACTCATGAAACCAGTGATCCTGTAAGAATTATTACTACATGTTAAAATATAATAGGGCATCAATGGCAAAGGATGAGCAGTCCTTTTAAGTGCTAGTCATGATCAATGGTTGCTAAGGAACTGCTTAACCATAAGGATGCTGGCCATCACCTCCGGTTATCCAACTATCCAACTCCTAGCATAACTGGCAGCAAAAAGCTAAAAGAGACACATGGTGGACTTGTTAATTCTAAGGAGATGAAGTTACCTCCAAAATCCACTTCTGCTGTATTTCTGTTTCCCAGAGTACTAGAATATTAGAATAGGAAATATTCTTTGTCATAATAACAAACAGCCCTTACTATAGGCCAGACACTGTTCTAAATATATATTACCCCATTAATTTATTATCCTCATTTTAAAAATGAGAAAACTAAGTCATAAAGAATGTAAATGATTTGCCCAGTTAAATAGCTAGTAAGTAGCAGACTAAGATTCAAATGAAGTAATCTGATTCCAGAAGTTGGGCTTCTAAACCATGTGCTGTGGTCCTGAACCACAGTAGATGTCAGAATCAAGGGAAGGAGTTCTTAAAAATTACAGAGGTTCAAGTTGCATTGTAGACCTGGTGACTTAGAGTGCACTGAGTGTATACAAACTTATACTCTTCCTGCACCAATGCCCACAAACCTTAAGATTTAATGACTCCAATATCTTTGTTTATGATTAGGAAATGCAAGCCCATCCATACAGTAAAGGGTTAGCTCAGTAAGCCTGGGCTCTTCAAACCCAATACAGCCTGGTCCTTGACTAGCTCCTGAAAGATAACTTCTAGGTCTTGGGATATCTTGCCTGGCAAGAGTATCCTATATAATAAAGAGGGAATATGCAAATTGACCATCACTCCAGTCAATTTGCACCCACAGCTGAGGCTAAGTTCCCATAATGAGCCTTAAGGAGCAATCAGCAGGGACTTGAGGCTGCGTGCCCACCCACCTCCTGTATTAGTCTTGACAGGGGACCTTAGGTCATGCTTTCCACACGCAGGGCTTGACAGGAGACCTCAGGCCATGCCTCCCATTCTGCCCCCAGGCCAGGGAACGTAACGCTGTGCCCCCCACCCAGCGGGACTTGACGGGGGCCCTCAAGGTGTGCCCTCCACCCTGGTGCTCGGCCAGGGAACCTCAGGCCATGCCCCCCCCCC
>PVJC01008685.1:0-47872 GCA_004026665.1 Murina feae | reverse complement strand
CAGAGAACTCCAAACAAAAGGAACCGAAGGAGGACCACACCAAGACATATCATAATTAAAATGCCAAGAGCAAAAGACAAGGAGAGAATCTTAAAAGCTGCAAGAGAAAAGCAGTTAGTTACCTACAAGGGGGCACCCATAAGACTGTCAGCTGATTTCTCAACAGAAACTTTGCAGGCCAGAAGGGAGTGGCAAAAAATATTCAAAGTGATGAATAGCAAGAACCTACAGCCAAAATTACTTTACCCAGCAAAGCTATCATTCAGAATTGAGGGTAGGATAAAGAGCTTCACAGACAAGAAAAAGCTAAAAGAGTTCATCACCACCCAGCCAGCATTATATGAAATGATGAAAGGTATCCTTTGAGAATGAGGAAGAATAAAAAGGAAAGTAAAAATTATGAACAACAAATATATATCAACGAGTGAATCTAAGAATCAAGTGAATAAAAAATCTGATGAACAGAATAAACTGGTGAATAGAATAGAATCAGAGGCATAGAATGGAGTGGACGGACAATTTTGGGGGGTTAAGGGTGTTGGGGGTGCGTGAAGAGACTGGACAATAATTGTACACCTATGGATGAGGACAGTGGGGGGGCAAGGACAGAAGTTGAGGTGGGAAATGGGAGGAGGGGAGCTATGGGAAAAAAGAGGAACAACTGTAATAATCTGAACAATAAAGATAAATTAAAAATAAATAAATAAATAAATATCAACAAAAAAAAGAAATCATGGTTTACTGAATTGTTTTTATTATATTAAAATAATTGTTTCATCTAAATCTTTATTATACAAAAATCATTTCACATCAATAGCATCTGGTGCATTACTCTTTGCATATGTTATAGATTTGGATAATAAAAACATTTTTATTTGATCAATAAGGCAATTGTAGAATACAGTTGTGTAGTCAGAACTTTGATATGTTCCCTGCAAAATCAAAAGTCTAAGAAGAGATCTTTATTATCAAAGAGCTTAAAGCCTGTGTAATAAAAATAATGATAATAACACATTTATTGAGCACTCATCAGGACCTTTTAACATTCTTTATCTCACTTAATCTTCACAGCTATCGAACTAGGAAAGTAAATTTATCAGCATTATCTCTATGTTGTAAGTTGTTATAGAACCCCAGAGAAAAACCAAGAAATGCTTAGAGAAATAGAGTTACACACCTTTATTACACTAGTGGAGTCAGAAGAGGTTGCCTCTCAAATTCTGAGCAAAGTAATCTGGTGGAAGCTTTTCCTTTATATCTTTTTGGCTTCTTTGTCCCCCAAATGTGGATGGGACTTCCAGACCTTTCGGGGGCTTTGCAAAAAGCCCTATGTGTGGTGATAGGGGTCATGAAACCATACCTAAGGGCCTGGTATGGCACCAGCACTGACAGCCCTCTCCAGGGGTTGTGTATTGTTTTATGATTTATGGCCTCTGCAACATGTGAGTAAACAGGCAACAAATCTTGCTAGCCCAGACTGTAGGAAAAGGGGCAAGGTTATATTTTCTCATCTGGGTTACACTGTTCCACTTGAGGAAAGTTACCTTAGAAGGAACAAGATATTATAGAAAGAATTAGCCTTTAGCCTTCTCAAGTGAGGGAACTGAAATCAATAAAAAATATTGACACATTTATCCCATTGTGTATATATACCATGACTTTCTTTATTCTATTTTTGGTGGAAATTTCTGTTGTTTTCAGTTTGAGGTTACTACAAATAAAAGAACTATTAAATTTCTCTTACAAGTCCTGTTGTAGGCCTTTGTTTCATTTTCTTAGGATTTAAAAAAAAAACACAATTACTCTATCTTAGGATGGATGTATGCTTGACATTATAAGAAACAAACCTTTTTTTCCCCCATAGCTATTGCACCATTGACATTTCCTCCAGGGATGCATAAAGATCCTTATTGCTTCACAAATCCACCAACATTTGGTGTTGACAGACCTTTTAATTTCAGCTGTGCTAGTGAACATAATATCTCATTATGGTTTTGATTTGCACTTCTTTGAGATGAGTACTTTTTCATGGGTTTATTGTACATTGCAGTACAATCTTCAAATCTTCCTTTCAAAGGTGTTTTCAAGTATTGCCAATTATTTTTACAGTTTACTTTCAATTTTATTTTGTATTAAATTTAGGTGTACTGCTTAGTCGATAGACAATAATATACTTCACAAGGTGTTCCCTTGAGATTTCCAGTACACAACTGGCATCATTATAGTTATCAAAATATTATTGACTATATTCCCTATGCTTTACTTTATGTCCCCCTGACTCTTGTAACTACCAATCTGTTCTTGTTAATATCTTTACCCTTTACACACAGTTTCCCCACCTACCTTTCCTCTGGCAACCACCAGTCTGCTCTGTGTGTCTATGAGTTTGTTTCAGTTTTGTTTGTGCATTTATTTTATTTTTTAGAATCCAAATATAAGTGAAATCATATTGTATTTTTCTTTCTCTGACTGACTTATTTCACTGAGCATATGTCTTCCAGGTTCATCCATGCTTATTGCAAAGGGTAAGATTTCATTCTTTTTTATAGAGGATTAATATCCATTGTATATATGCACCACAACCCTCTTATCCACTTGCCTGTTGATGAGCATTCAGGTTGCTTCCATGTCTTCGCTATTGTAAGTAATGCTGCAATGAACATAAGGCAGTTGTTCTCAACCTTCCTAATGCAGTCACCTTTTAATACAGTTCCTCATGTTGTGGTGATCCCCAACCATAAATTTTTTTTTGTTGCTACTTCATAACTGTAATTTTGCTACTGTTATGAATCATAACGTAAATATCTGATATGCAGGATGTATTTAGGTGACCCCTGTGAAAGGGTCATTCAACCCTCAAAGGAGTCAAGACCCACAGGTTGAGAACCGCTGATACGTACAGATTCATATATCCTTTCAAATTAGTGTTTTGGGTTTCTTCAAATATATCTCCAGAAGCAGAATTGCTGAGTCACAAGAAAATTTTTTGTTTACCTTATTATTAGTGAGTCATATAAATTATACTTTCAGTGTCTAATTTCTGTGATATATAAGTATTTCTTCCAGTCTTTTCTTGTTTTAGTTTGTAGCTTGCCTATTTTTCTTAATATCATTCACTGATGAAAATAAAATGTTAACTGATCTTTTTAAAATTTTTGATTTATTGATTTCTGTGTTCTAAGAATGAATTACCTGCTCCTCGATCACAAATATGCACTACAATGATTTATTCAAGAAGATCTTTGAATTTAACTTTTGTGTGTGGTATTATTATCCATTAGAAATTAATTTCAGCTGTGCTAGAGGGCATAATATCTCATTATGGTTTTGATTTGCAATTCTTTGAGATGAGTACTTTCTAGATTGTCTTAGGTATTCTAGGCTTTTTATACATTTCATTACAAATTTTAGAAAAAATTTTTATCAGTGTCTAACAAAAGGCCAAGATTATGTTTATATTTGTAAATTTTAGGTCAATTGTGGCAGATTTAAAACCTAATCTTCCAAATAATACATATGGTATATCTTTGAACATTATTTTTAAGTTTATTCTTAAATATTTTATATTTTACACTGTTATAATGAAATTATTTTACGTTTATTTTCTAATTGTTTGTGTTTTTATTGTGTAGGAATACAGATAATTTTTAAATTGACCTTGATTCTGGTACCTCACTAAATTCCTTAAATAGTTATACATAGTGTTTTGTCATTGTTTTTCTTGATTCCTTAGGTTTTTGTACATAAATATTATGTCATTTGTGAAGAGGGAGATTTTTTCTTCTTTTCCAAATTTTATGATTTTTATTTTTTATTCTTATAAATAACACTGGCTTAGAACCTCCACTAGAATGTTGACTCTTACTAGAGAGAGTTTATACCCTTGCCTTGTCCTGGACTTAGAGGAAAAGTATTCAGTATTTCATTGTTAATTGTGATAATAGCTATAGGACTTTCAAATGCTTCAAAGAAAGGTATGCTGAAACCCTAACCTCTAATACCTCAGAATTTGACATTATGTGAAAACAGGTTTATTGCAGGTACAATTAGTTAAGTTGAGGTCATGGGGCAATAAGGTAAGCTCCTAGCCAGTCTGATCAATGTCTTTTTTAGAAATAGCCACATGAAGGCAGATACACCAAGGGAGAACACTTTGTGATAGCGAAGGTAGAGCTAGGAGTGATGCAACTGCAAGACAAAGAATGTCAAAGATTACTGGAAACCCACCAGAAGATAACCGGAGGCAAGGAAGGTGCTGTCAGAGGTTTCAGAGGGAACACAGCCTGGCCACGCATTGGTTGCAGACCTCTAGCTGAAAGGCAATAAATTTCTGTTGTTTTAAGCTACCCAGTTTGTGATATTTTATTATGTCAGGCCAAGGGAACTAACACAATATTCCCTATCAAACTGAGGACATTCCTTTTATTCTAGTCTTCTGAGTTTTTTTGGTTTCTTATCAATCAAGAATAACTGAGGAATTTTCGCCAGATGCTTTTTTGGGGAATTATTGATATATTCTCTATTTTTCTTTATTGCTTTCTTAATATGGTGAATTTTATTGATTAATTTTAAAATTACAAAACAACCTTGCATGCCTGGATGAACTTCACTGGAACATGAACTAGTAATATATTTATATACTTCTGGCTTATAATTGCTAATTTCTGAGAAGTGTGTATGTCTATATTCATAAGGGATATGTTGAATATCTTACAATGGCTTTGTCGGATTTGACATCAGACTCATGATTGTCACATAAAATGAGTTGGAAAATATCCTCTCCTTATATTTTGTTAAATCATTAGTCAAGCTAATTTCAATATCTTGGTGATATGTGTTTCTGCTTCTTTTTGTCTAAACTGAAGATATTTTCCTGTGCAGTCAAATGTAAAAAAAATCTTCTGTTTATGTGTTTGATGTTGTGGGTGATAAATTATAAGATTTGAGAATTAGCACACTTCCTTTAAAATATATTGTATTTTATTTGGAATACAGTTAAATTACTAATAGATCAGTTTGGGTTTTTATTGGGCTTATTTCATGCTCTTTTAAATGATTCTGAATTGTAAAATTAGTCCTATGACTTGCTCATCTTTATAGATGACTAGAGGCCGGGTGCACGAAAATTTGTGCTCTCAGGGGGTCCCTCAGACCAACTTGTGCCCCCTTGTAGCCTGGGAGTCCTCAGGGGATGTCCAACGGACAATCTAGGCCCACTCCCAGGAAGTCTGGCCTCCCTCTGTGGGAGGCAACCCAGTGGGTGGTCAGGGGATAGTGCTGTCACTGCTGCTCTCCCACCCCATTGCTGTCCTTGCCCTCTGCCCACTGACATACCTTGGGTGATCTGGCGCCATCTGCTCACCAGCCCCACCCCCTACCTACTGGTGGTTTTACCATTTGGTCGATTTGCATATTACACTTTTATTATATAGAATAGTTACTCCCTATGGCATGATATTTCTGGGTCTTCCACTGAACATGATTTGCTCTATGCGGTTCCCACACTCCATCTGTTTTGGAATCCCAACATTGACCAGCACTGCCTAACCCAGTTAACAAGTGATCTGTCAGTGTAAAGATTTACCCTTCTTCTAAAGTCCTGTGCTAAATCGCCACACAGACTTGTCCCTCTTCTCTGGTGCTGAGACTTGGAAATACCAGCCCCTATAGAGGTTGGGATGAAACTAGAGCAAACGTGGGTGCTACAAAGTAACTATTTGCATCTGCTAAGATGCTGTGGCACAAGGATGGGCCTCGAATTTTTAAAAAATACAATACTTGACTATTTAGTGAGGAGCACTGACCTCTTTTTCCTTGGATTGTCAAATTAAAAAAAAACAAAACCAACAGCCAACGTAACAAAAACTATCTGGCGTGATCAAAATTGTACCTTTCTTTAAAAAAAAAGTTTTTTGTCCACTGTGGTGGCAGGGTCACTTTCCTGATCCTTAAGCTTGCTGCATCCTTCTCACCGCAAGGAAGGCAGGTTTTCAACAGAGAGAGGTGACTAGCATAGGCCCCTTGAGTTTACTCTCACACACGGACTAACAGCACTTTCCTGACTCTCTGATTAAGCCACACCACAGAGCTAGCGCAGATTATACCTCAGGATGGGAGGAATCTCAAAGGCACATTGAAAAGGCGTGGCTAGAGGGAAGAGAAAGACATTGTGCCTATATTTTCAATAGTATGCATAGCTGACAATCTCTCTCCCAAACTTCTACACTATATGGGTTTGGGGGGGATATAGTGAAAAAGTTAAGATGAGTGCTCCTGCTTGCTTTGAGCTATGGCAGGGTAACTGGTATTGGACTTGCCCTTCTTCAAAAAAACAACTATGAAAGTGGTCAAATGAAGCGCATTTTTCACACATTGAAAAACAGGCCAACGTGTTGGCTGTCAGCTGAGGCAACAGGTCACGCTCATCCCCCAGGAGCCCAGCTCATGCTGGTTAGCACCGTGATGTCAGGCTTCCGCATGCGATGAAGATGCAGTTTCTGCTTTTCCTGGGCCAGTGCTGTCAAGTTCACTATCCTTCATTCACTCTCCAGGTGAAGAGGGTTTTTGTGCCTCCCATGAGGTGCACAACTTTCAGGTGGCTGCAGGTAACATAGGGGTATGCTGTCCCCTAAAACCCTTGATTACTGATAGAACCCTGAGCCTGAATCTGCATTTCTAAGTGTGGCGCACTAGGTAAGCTAACTGACTGGATTAAACATGGACTTTGTTATGCTGATTTAGTTCCAAGCCTAGTATAAATCTCTTCCTAGCTTTTCAGTCCTGTTAACCTTAGAAAACCTGAGAAAGTGGGAACTTTTTATATTTGATAGTTTCCCATATCCTTTTAAGTCCCCAGATCCCTCATGTTGACAACTAATTACTCTCTGGTCCATTTGTGTCTGCTTCCTGCCTCAAGATTTATTTATTTATTTACTTACTTACTTATTTACTTATTTATTTCTAGCAACAACAAAAAAACTCTACTGATTCTTAATTTCAGATAATTGATTTCAGCTGACCACCACCTACCAAAATCTAATTTGGATTTATATTACATATCCTAGGTGATTAGATTTTATTTTAGTAGAAGATAATTACTTTACTCAACACAATGATCCTGAGATTAGTGAGTATCAGTGACAGTAACCGTCTGCTAAGACAGCTTCAGGTACAGCCTTGAGATGGTAAATGCCTGCCCACTTTGATTCTGCTTAAGGTTAAGTCTGGCTACTGAAAACAAAACAAAACAAAACAAACAAAACAAAACAAAATAAAACAAAAACACCCAGCTACATGCAGAGGCAGTATTCTATTACCAACAGACTAGAACCAATAAGTTCTGCTTTTATTTTATTTACCTGTAAAAATTGTCAAAGATATATCTGATTATTTTGCTATACTCATCTAACCACAACTGATTTAAATAATGATGTTCCAAGTTTGATCATAGTGTAAGTATATGTGACATGGGAAATATTGGGAAGGTAAACCAATATTTTCACTTTTGTGAATTGCATCAGGATTTAACTTATTTGGGTATTAGAAATGGTATCTATCCTCTCTCACCATGAGTGCAGTAAGAATAAATTAGAAACATGTTTTCACATTTTATGATATTACTATTTGCTAATAACATCCTCAGTAATTAATATTTTGTACTGTTTTACCTTAAACCTCAGGGCATTAGTGGTCAATAACAAATTGACACTTTTATAAAATTGAAGCTGCTACTTGGGAATACTGAGTCGATTCAGTTAAAATTGTAATACCTAAAACTGCAAGCAAAAAGAGAATTTATATGGTTAATATTTTAGCACAACTTTCCTTATCTGAAAGAACTTGATTAGTGTTTTTCTTTTTCTGTAATATTTATTCTAACTATGCTTTAACTATGTTAGTAAGACAACTTTAATCGTAAACAACTTTAATGCAGGAAAAATATTTCTAAGTTATAAGAAAATAATTGCTGAGATCCCACCATCAGAAGATCATAGGAGGTTTCCTATGTCTCATAAAAAGTCAACTTCAACATTTATTTTAAAGTGAACATTTTAATTGGTTTTTAAATGTCTTCAAAATATTTAAATAGCATCATGACATTATTTTTCAAAAAGAGAAAAGTAAAAATTCTAAAGCTCTATTAAACTATGAGGTAGGACCAAAAGGCCCTTAGATAAAAGAGAAAATGGAGGTATAAGAAAAAGCAAGATTTTGCAGGTAAAATAAACAAGAGAGAGAGAGAGAGAGAGAGAGAGAGAGAGAGAGAGAGAGAGAGACTGTGTGAATGAATTCCTATGAGCATTTTATATGGAAAAGAAGATAAAGACAAATGGAAACTGTCCAGGTTATGTCTGAGGTTTATTCCCTTGGATATAAGGTCCATTTTCCCAAAGACTTCTTGACCCCGTAGCTTGCAGGTAGGAGACAGAAATCTCAGGTTTCATGTACCTAATAATTCCACAAATATAATCGATGGGAAAGCTCTCCCTCCTGGAAAAACAGGAACTTCCATTTATTTTTATTATGAAGTTGAAATCTTGTTGCATGTTTCTATTTTTTTCAATGAAGATTTAAATATTGAGATTAATAAACAGATAAAGAAAATAGTTAGATATTATTAATATTACTCATTTCTTTAACAGAAAGTTTTTCCAAAATTTAGATGAATTTGTTGTCCTAAAATAAATTTTTTTTAAAATAAAGATTTGTAAGCACATCACTATAACTAGATTTTTAAAGATATTTCATTTGTCCAAGAAGTTAACAGCATTTTTTTTCTTTAGATGTTTGTCATTATACTTCTTGATTTTTGGTAATCACACTATATAGTCGACAACATAATTAGTCAACATCTTATTTTTGACTTTTTAATCTTCTTTTACCTTTGCAAAGATTTTGTCCCTTTTTATATAATCTCCTATCATTCTATTTCTGGAAACCATATTCTGATTTCTGTCTTTACATAGTTTTCTCTTCTACTAAGTAGATTGCATAATCTATACAGATCATAGATTAATAATCAATAGATTATATAGCACTCAGCCTTTCCTGTCTGGCTTGTTTTTCTTATATACTTTTGAGATTCACCAATATTATTACATGTATCAGGAGTTTGTTCCTTTTTATTGTTGAATATTATTATATTGTATAAATGTACAACAGTATCTATTCACTGGGGTTTTTTTGATTTTTGAGCTGTTTCCAGTTTTGATCAATTACATGTAAAGTAACTAAAAATATTCATATACAGTTCTAATTTTGGACATGTGCTTTTATTTATCTTGGGTAACTACATAGTGGTGTCTGATGGATTTTGTATTTAGCTTTATAAGAAACTGCTAACCTGCGTGCACAATAGCTTTACCACTCTGCCTCCTACCAGCAATGTATAGTATTTCAACTTGCTCCACATCATTGAGTTTTTCTCATAAAAATATCTAATTGTTGTTTTAATATGCATTTCTCTAAATGGCTAATATTATTATCGAACATATTTTCGGTCTTTACTTGCCATTCATCTCTCTGGTAAAGTGTTTCTTGAAATATTGCGTCCGTTATTTTTTAGTTACTACACTTTATTTTTTTTTAGAGCAGTTTTAAGTTCACAACAAAATTGAGGGGAAAATATAGAGAATCCCCATATACATACAGCCTCCCCTCCCAACATCTCACACCATAATGGTATATGTGTTACAATGCATGAACTTATATAGATACATCATAATTACCCAAAGTACATACTTTATATTGGGGTTCTCTCTACTGTTGTACGTTCTATGGGTTCGACACATGTAAAATGAGATGCATTAACCATTGTAGTATCGTGGAGAATAGTCTCACTGCCCTAAACGTCGCCCGAGTGCCCCTGTCCATCCCTCCTTCCCACTAGCCCCGGGCAGCCAGGTGTTTTTCCTCTCTCCATAGTTTGCCCTCTCCCAGACTGTCATACAGCTGGGGTTGTACCATATGTAATCTTTTGGAGGGACTTGTTTCACTCAGCAATACACATTTAGGTTTCCTCCATGTCTTCGCACAGTCGATAGTGCATTTCTTTTTAGCCCTGAATAATATTCTGACGTCTGGGTGTACAACAGATTATCTACCCATCCACCTACTGAAGAACTTGTTCCTGTCTTCTAAGTTTGAGCAATTATGAATGACACTGCTGTAAACATCTATGGGAAGGTTTTTGGAGCGCTTATATAAGTGATACTGTGTTTTGAACTTCAAATTCCACTTGTGCATTGCTGGTGTTTAGGAAAGCAATTGGCTTTTGTCCAAAATCCTTATATTTTGCAGCCTTACTATATAGTTGCTTATTAGTCACAGGAAGATTCTCATGTTTTTTCCCCCAAATTTTTTACGTAGGCAATCATGTTATCTGAGAACAAAAGGTGTTTTCTCTCTCTCTCTTCCCAATGGGTAGTTACTCATGCATTGTTTGTGCTTGTTTCAGTGCTGAAGTAATGCTGACCTCAGAAACTGAGTGGGGAATGTTCCCTGCTCTTCTGTGTCCTGGAAGATCTGTAAATAATTGGCCTTTTTTCTTAACTCTTTGGTATAATTCATCATCTGCTTCTGAGTTTTTCTTTGTGAGGAGGTCAAATTAGTAATTCAACTTCTTGTAATAGATAGGAGCTATGTAGGTGACCTAATATTTGAGTGAGCTTTGGAAGTTTGTTTCTTTTAAGGTATCTTTCCATTGTATGTATTTTCAAATCAAATTTTTGCCACTGTTTGGAACTTAGTTTACTTTGTTTATGTCTGAATGATACATTTTCCTTCATCATAGAAGTGCAAAATAGATACAAGAAATTCATATTTATAGCACAAAATGGAATCTCTTCCCAGATAAGGTATACTGGCCTACTGATTTGCAATTTGGCTAATATCAACATCAATAAAGAAAAGTGGGGTGGAAACAATAACAAGGTTTTATTTTGGGGAAATAGAAAATGGATTGCAACAGTATAACAAAGGATGCTTGTTCTATTTATTTAAAAAGGAAACTGATGATTATATAAATTTGAGATATTTTTGAGTAAAATACAGGTTAATAATTTGTTTGCTAGGGGACTTCTCCATGTTTTTATTATGTTAATGTGAACTATTAGTCTCTAAGAGAAGAAAAATCTATCTGGCATTTTGCAATCTGATGTGGCCACTAAATCTTTCTTTCCAGAACAAAGTAATCTGTAATACTCAAGTAGAAAATGTTAATTCAGAAATTTCCAACAGCTTAGGCATTTGAAAAATTTAAAATTGTATCATATTTTTATAACTTTGATGTTGTTGTATCTGATTCTTTATAGTTCAACTCTATCTTGATGGAATTTTTAAAATATGATATAGTAGCAAAGTGTAAAAGAAAGTATGAAACAAAGTGTTGACAATATAATTAATTTTATTAGCAAACTCTAGATAAATTCTATCAGATTTAATATAAAATTTAGGTTTTCCCTTCTCCATTATCTTAAGTAAAATAAGCTATAGTGGAAATATGCCAAGTTAAATTTGTGCAAAAAATTAATATTGGACTTCTAATGCTGTGATAATTTTTATTGTCCTTGTCCAGAGAACTCTTGTAAAACATCTATTTTTTCTACACCAAACAGATTATGTCATAAGCAGTTCACTTGATACCTCAGTAATCTATTTTGAAGTGAGTCAAGATGCTCTTGCCCTATACTGCATTGAGTAATATTCCACAATATTTAACATTTTTCATTTTATATTTTCATTTATTTATTCATAAGTTAAACACCAACTTGCAGGACCAATGAAAAATAAATAATTTACTGTATTTGGGACTACACTGATTATTTACCCTACCTACTAAGAAGTGAAATTAAATGCTTACTGAGTTTTATTACTACTTTGAAAACTCCTCTAAAGCCAATATGTGTATTTATGTAAATGATTTTTTCTCTCTATTTAAACTTCCCCCAATGATATCTGCTGCTATAAAATATATCTTTGACTAAAATGTATAGTTTGCTATCTGGAGCATATTACATAAGTGTACTTTGTATCTGAGTTATGTGCCTAGAGAAAGGTATTTTAAAAGAAACAGTTAATTCCAGAATTAAAATTGTTAATCACAGGAAGATAATAAAATCTGATCTTTAATGCTTAAATTATAATTGAAATTCACTATATTTGGCAACATGCATTTCTTTTTGCTTTTGACCTGTTACGCATTTGCCTTAAGTGATAATGTCATGCTAGAAGAATCAATCCCATAATTGTTAGATAATTTTAACATTCCATGGCCATGTGCAATTCCTTAACTCAAGATATATAACATACTTTCACTTGAGAAACATAGAATAGTTAAATTAACCTCACTTTTGAAACTGTAAAATTTAAATTAAAAATTTGAATCACATAATAATCTCCCAGTGTTCAAATTACCCTTTACCATAGGATTGAGTGGCATATTATTAAAGATTGTTCTAGTAATTCTTAATTCCTAAGTAACTGATGAATTCAGTGATGTGAATAAAGCAAATCATGTAAGACTGTGATAAAAGGTAGTTATTATTCCTACGTGAAAGTTTCAGAAGAAATAAAACTTCAGAAAATAAAGTTGCCTAAAATAAATCACTTAAAATATTGTTTGCTTAAATATAGTCAATGGATTCATGAGGGATAATAATACTCTAGTAAACTGTTAAGTATTGAAACATTAAAAAGTAAGCTGATTAAATCTACATCAAGCATGGCTGCCATCTTGTGGGGACAGGATATAATGTAGTGAGGGGCCAATCTCAACCAAGTGTCCCTGTTGTGTTACAAGAAATGATCTGACCTCCCTTTACCAATTGCTTGATATTTATTAGTATTCTCCCTAAAATTCCATATCAACATTCAGGCAGAGGAGATAAAAGGTCTGAACAAAAAGATGAACAAAATTATATATATATATATATATATATATATATATATATATATATATATATATATATATGAATTTTTGGTCCCCAAAGTACAGTATTGTGGCTAATGTATGTACAATGAAAAAAATTTGAATTTCAAAGTTTTCACTTGCATTAATTCTAATAATGGATAATCTTGGTAAAGTGCTCATATTTAAACAAAATCAATATAGTTGCAGAATTTGTATTTGGTTAGAAGAAAGCATGATATCTGCTGTCTTACAGATTTAGGAAAAGCTTTGAAAGGAAGGAAGGATTTAGGAGTAATGTGGAATGGAAGAAATAGGAAGGAAGGAAGGAAGGAAGGAAGGAAGGAAGGAAGGAAGGAAGGAAGGAAGGAAGGAAAGATTTTCACTATTGTCAGTTAAAATAGTTTGATAGAGTAGAAAGTGGTGAGTCAGTACAAGTTGACCCACAAAAATAAATTAAAAAGGACAGGCTATACCCAATGTGAATATGTTACATAGGGTTACATGATTTAATGATTTTCTTGAAGCATATATAAAAGTCAAAAAAATGTGTTTTCTAAGTTCCAATATTTTAACAAACATCAGTACAACTTTTGAGACTTAGTTTCCCATTTTTTTTCTAGAAAACCAGACATTACATGAGAGGCCCTGAAGTACCAGTTTGTCCTTACTTTCTGTGATATGCTAAGTATAAAATGTGTTCTTTTAGCCCCTAAAAGAAAAATAATTTATATTTTTTAACTTTTGCAAATGCAACTCTCACTTATAATTTTACAGCCATAATTTGTTATTGTTTGCATATATATGTGGTCAATCATTCTCCTCTTATAGTTTCCTTTCATATTCATGTTCAAGTTGTAATGTACTTAGAATCTTTTGTGTGGCTAACCATATTTATGATACTAATGATACAATTACCCCAAGTCCTCACTTAACTTGTCAATAGGTTTTGGAAACTGGGAATTTAAGAAATAAAATATAAGGAAACCGATTTTGCCATGGGCTACTTGATATAAATAAGAGTTTAGTTCCTATGGCATATTTCTGGTCACAAAAACATCTTCAACTTCTAAATAAGATCCTAAAAACTAATATTAAACTTTGAAATAAATGTGGGCTATAACACATTTAAGAGAGAATAATAAAAAAAAGTAAGATACATAATCATTTTACAAATTGCTTGTTCTAGTTCAGGGTTGAGGGAGACAAGAGTCTATTCTTGCAGGTTCGTCACTCACCCACACTCACACGCATTCACACTGGGACGGTTTAGATGTGTCAGTTCATATAATCTGTACATCTTTGGTATATGGGGGCAAACCAGATACCTGGAGAAAACCCGCTTGGACATGGACATGCAAACTAATACAGACAGTTGTCACGTTTGGAGCTGATTCCTCCCCCCCAACCCCCATCATCAATGTTATAATGAAACGACATTACACAAAACCACATTGTTGCAGGATCTGCTGAATAGTGAATTAAAAGTACTGTGTTAAGTACATTAGATTCTATTCCCTCCCCCTATATTCTTTTCAAAGCTAACTTTCTCCCCTAATTTTCATATGGGCTGTCTCATAAATTAACTGATTTTTATACTGAAACTAAACCTCTGAATCATTGAATATTATTGAAGAATCCTTTAAAATTAACTAATGTAAGTTGACTTATGACTTTTATAATATTCAGTGTGAAGATGATATTTAAAGTTCAGGCATTAGGGGTTTTAGTTTTTTTAAAAGTCAAAGTGAAAGAATTATATGTTCCAATGATTTCCATAAGACTGTTTCTTTATACAAAGTACATTGTACACAATTAAAAGAGCCTGCATGTGTATGTCCCTTCAAAAATCCAATTTAATATTTCCCCCGAATTTGTTTTTCCTGTAAAATTAATCATTATGTTTTGTATCTTAAAACCGCTCAGATTATCTACCATTTCTTCAAATTAGTGATGCTCATAACTAATGCTTGAATGAAGTGATAGTCTTCACATAGGAGGAATAAATTCATGAATTGTGGTTCACTTACATTTTAATTTCAAAAAAGTAATCATTGTATGTGAAACTTTAATGAATGAAGGCTGTTTTCCCCAAAATGTTAGACTCTCAAAGAGTTTTGAATTTCATTGCAGCGAGCCAGATTCAGCAACCATTTCCATGTGATAATGTTTGAATTACAGCTAAGCAGACTTAATTAGACTAATAAGATAGCCTTCATAAAAACGCCTCCATGCTAGTGCATCCAGTAAACTTGTTATTCTTTTCCCTCTGGAACTTAGCATCTAACTTATACATTAAAAGCATTTTAGCTAGCTAATATTATATCACAAGATGCAATTTTCTAAAATAGTGGAAAATATAGTTAACACATAATGTGTTAAAATGTGTTTAAACTTATATTCCATACAAAAACTATTAATTAGCTTGCATTGGGTACAGACATTATTTGGACATTGAAATGATTGGTTGATATTCTTAAATTGCACATCAATAAGCCACTGCTTGCTTTAATGTTGCACGAACTCTCTTGTGCTACTTTTGGAAAGCTGTATCTCATGGTTCATGAAGCCTTCAGGTATTTTGCGACGTGTCACTCAGATTCATTTACACGTCTGCGTATTGTAACAGTGGTTCTGAACTAGAGCTTTACGTCAGAGTCATGTAGAACACATTGACCACGCCCCCAAACCCAGTATTTTGATTACATTAGTTGGAAGTCATTTTTTGTGAAAAGTTTCTCAGGTTATTCCAAAGTGAAGCTACCTTTGAGACCACTAAATGGGAGGATTTGGGGATAATGAAAATGTTTTGGTGGCAATATATGCGAAGAGATTTCCAAGAGAGAAGGTAGCCTGCACTGACTATATTTAGCTAGCTCCAGGAATGACATTTGTTATGCCATGACTGGACCAGCTAATGCTTTGAAGTTCTTCCTAGTTCTCTGGCTCTAAGATATTATAGTGTTCTTTCCATGTTAATAATTATTTCATATTTTTTTCTTGATAGAGCGCATAGTGACTCATCAATTTTTAAGATGTGCTTGTGAGTAATATAATAGAAGCAAGCTATGGGGAGATATAGCCATTCTTTCAAAGATCCATTATCTGTGCCTACAAAATATAATCCAGGACATTGCAATAGAACCCTTTGAAAAGTAACATGACACCAACGACAATATGAATACAATCAATATTGAGTCCAGGTGTACTAATGACAAAAAGAGATAAAGAAATGATCGACATTGAGAGGTAGGAATCAGTGATGTCTTCTTGGAAGCACTGCTTTAGGGCAAATTCAGGAGGAAGTGATGCATTTCAAGTCAACAATGGAATTCCACTCAACACAGGGACTCTGTGTAGATGCCACAGCGGATGTGAATAGCTGTGGTCCTCACCTGGGGGCCTGGATAATCAAGTTCAGGAGGAGGCCTATGGAAAGTCTAGTACCAAGGTAGATTATGCTAGGACTGCCCAGCAGAGGATGGGCGGATGTCATAGTACAACATTGTGGCAACTTCAGGGGCAAAAGGGATTTGAACTAAGTCTTGAAGTGTTGGAGGAGAGCGATTGGGAAGATGAATCAATGCCTTCCAACCTAACTATTAACATAAATAACAATATGGAAGCACAACACTTGCTGGGATGTGCAGGGAAATAATGCAGGAGATGAGTGAACGAAGCGTGTCACTGAGAAAAGAACACTCAATTGTGTTTGGAGAAACAATAGCTCAATTCACCAGACTAGACTGAGAGAAGGACCAAGTGAGAGAGCGAGAAGAAAAGAGGTTTGCCACGGTTGAGGGCAAGGGGGGCTCTGAGAGTGATTTTGTTGGAGAAGTTTGACATCCATACATCCCAAGTTGCAATATTCCCAAAGGATTCTAAGCAGAACTGAAATAATAATAATAATGCCTGGTCTCAACTAGTCTCTGGGTTGCGTTCGCAGTCTGAAATGAAGCCAGACTGGATATGTGATTCTGTAGAAGAAGGCAAGTCACAACCCTCAGGATTTTATTTTAAGGAACAAATTTACAGAAAATTCTTTCAGTCCAGGACTGGGATGCTGTCATTCAGTACTTTCTTTCTCAGCTCTTTCCACGGAGAAGCAACCAATTTCCTTATCCTTAATTTATGTAACTAATCTGTTACCAAGCTGCTAAATGTAATATTTTGATCAAATGTTTCCCTGAAGCATATATTTCAGTTTTATTAAATTATTATATCTTTTATTTCAAGATCTTTTTTTTTTTTTTTTATCCTTTCTCTATCTTGAATTCCTACAAAATACACTGGAGACAGAAAAAAAAAAAAACCCACAAAATCCAAAACCCCTCCCCACAAAGCCCGCGTTGTATAAAAGGTAATTAGCACGTCCTCTCCTTTTTATAACTTTATAATTGAAATCTCATTAAAAGCTTTTTAGGTCTCAGCTCCCTTAGTGACCAGGTGTCCCTAATTTGTTTTTAAACTAATGTGACTAATTCCAGGCAATGACTAGAAAAAGTGTAATACCTGTTGGAGAATAGCAACAGCAAGGTTAAAGAAGTGGGGTGGCTTTTTAGGTTGCGTTTAACCTTGTTTTTTTTTTCCTTTTTTTTTTTCTTAAAGGCTTCCACGTCCCTTCTCTCCGAGTCCTGCCCCTTTTTCAGTCCCGGTTGAAGATTCCGAGGGAAATGAGAGCACTATTTTGTGTCTGCCTTGTGTTGCAGATAGGGGGAGGAGGCGGTTATTAGAGAGGAGCTCTTCCTCTCTCGGTTTCCCCCTCTCTCCGCCTGACAGCACCGCTCTCTCGCAGGCTCGCCGGTTCTCCTAGGTGATCCATTTCCAGGCAACGCGGGGCTGGTGCCGACGCTGCCCAGCCCGCTCTCCCCTCGCTCTCCGCACCCCGCCGGGCGAGCCGCTCCGCAAGCTCCCGCCGCCGCGGCCGCTCCCCTCGCCCGCCCGCCCGCTGCTCGCGCCCAGCGCGACTCCCCCGCCAACCGCGCCCGCGCGATCCTGCTGCCCGGCCCGCCGCGCCGGCTCTGCTGGCCGCCTCGCGCTGGAAACGGATTTTCTCTGCATCACTATCTGCATCACCTTGAAGTTCACTTTTCCTACCCTCTTGGAGGGGTTCCCCCCGGCCCCCCCAGCCCTGCCTGGAACCTGGCAGCTCCGCTCGGAACCTCCTCATCTCTCCTCCTTTGCACTTAGATTGTATTTTGGCAACGAAGACAAGTGGTTCTCTGCGGGGCCGTAGGGGCCGGAGGGGGCTGTGCTTTTTGGGTGGGGAGGGGGAGGGGACATCCGGCGCTAAGGGGGTGGCTCTGTTGGAAGTTGCTGCGGAGCCCGGACGCAGGACCCAGGCCCGGCGGCAGCGATGGGCAAGGTCTGAGCTCCAGCCTCTGCCCCTGCCCCAGTGCAGCCGGGGCTGGATGCATTTTTTTTTTTTTTTTTTTAAAGCCAAACTGCAAACAACTCTGGCGATGCCAAAATTCCCTTCCAAGTGACACGGCTTTGCGAAGGAGGATTCTCTTATTCGCCCTGCCTTCCTCGGCGACTGATTAAAGGCTCCTCTCCGGCAGGAGGGATTTAGCGGGGAAGAGGAAAAAGCTGTGCTCAACTCCATCGTGACCTCAAACTCCCCGGACCGTGTGTGTTGCAATAATCTCGAAAGAAAAGCCGCCGGGAAAGAACCCCAGCGGAGGAGGAGGAGATGGAAGTTTTCCCCTTGGTCTTGGTTCTGTCCGTGTGCTGGTCTCGAACCTGGGACGCAGGGCGTGCGGATTCCATCATCCACATCGGTAAGTGCGGGCAGGTGCTGCCCGCGGCGCCTTTCCCCCGGGCGGGCGGCCCCCTCTCCGCCCAGCGTGTGGCGGGCCGGCGGCGGCTGCGGTTCACCGCTGCGTCCCCGCGCCTCTCGGTCCCCGGCCGGGCGTGGGCGCCGGCGGGGCGTCGCCGAGTGCGGGCTGCACGCGCGGGGGTCTCGGGCTCACCCCGCGGCGCGTGTGTGCGGGGCGTGCGGGCTTTGGGGCGCGCAGGGAAGGGAAGTTTAATGGACCGACTCCGTTTCCCAGATCCTCCCCCGCGTGTACCCTGGCTCTGTTTTTAAAGATGATCTTTTTGGGGGGACGGAACGAAGAGGTGTCCCCTGCGAGGCGGGGAGAACTGGGGTGGGAGGCGGGGGGCGCTCCCTTCGGATCGAACAGGTGGTTTTGCCACGGGAGCCGGGCTCGGCTGCCTTCGCCGCAGCGCCGTGCGACGGGGACGGGCTGCTGGAGGCGCCCGCAGCCTCCGTCTCCCCTCCGCGTCCTCCCGGCTTCGCGGTCCGCGCGCGGAGTCGCCGCCACGGCGGCGGGAGGGCTGGGGGCGGCGCAGCGGGGACCTGGAGCCACGCGCCTCGCCGCCTCGCGCGCCATCCCCGGGCCTGGCGCTCGGGGAGCGGATGCGCGCCTGGCACCCCCGGGGGCCGCCTCGCCGACACCCGCCTGGCCTCGTCGGCTGCTCTCGGTCGCCTCGCAGGGCCTGGAGCGGAGGCGCCCGGGCTACGCGGGGCGGCCGGACTCCGGGAGCGGGACCGCGAGCCGCGGGGAGATGCTCTCGGCCCCACCTATCGGCGCCCGGACTGGCCGGGGCGGCCCGGGGCGGGCGGGGGCGCCGCGTCATTATCATGCAGGGCGCTCGCGGCGCCAGGCTCCAACTCTTCTCACTTGCTAATCCGGGCGCGCTGAGCCGAGACCAGCTCGTGCAGCCTATTCCGCGTTCATGCAATTTCCCTTTCGGAAATTCGCATCTGCGGGCCAGCGAGATTCCCTTCTTGGGCTGGAGAGAGGTCCCTCTTGGGGAATATTCTGGGCACAGGACTTTTATCTGTCCACACGGCGTGATGTTCTGCAAATTGAGGAGACAGATGGGTCGCAGCATCTCCCCTTTCAGTCCCCCTGCCCCTCCCTCCCTCGCGCAACGCACTCACACACACGCTCTCCCTCTCCTTCCTCCACCTCCTCTCTCTCCCTCCTTTTCTCTCCCGCTCCCTCTCTCGCTCCTGTAAGCCTAACCTGCTGCAGGTGGCGGTGGTGCCTGCCCACGCCAGGGTCTTCTCTCCTGTGCGTGCCCAGGAGGCCAGCCCCTCAGCTCCAGGGGGCTCCCTCTCTCAGGGTCTCAGACACTGTCTTTGTAAACATGTCTGCCATTCTCCATTATTTATATCAATAGAACCATATGTCTCCGTGCAAGGAGTAATGAGGTCAGAATTCAGAAAACCTTGCACTTAGGCATTAAGTAAATGAAACACTAGCTAGCTTGCCTGCTAGACCACCTTTTGCTTGGGGGCTAATAGGGCCTGTGGGTTCTGAACTTTTCCGGGAGAAATTATGGTCCTATGGAGAGGTTCAGTAATGTTTTGATGGAGCTCAGAAATGAACTGGGCTCCTCTTAAATAAATGACTCACATTGATGTCCAGTGTAAATGACTGCAACAAGAATGTAGATTATATATTATTGTACTTTTGCATTCATTTTATGATTAGGGGTTTCTGCCTTATGCTCTTTATCACTCAGGAGGGAAGGCTTGGGGAATACATGCTTATTTTATTGCTTATGCTGTGGTCTGCACAATAAATACACTATTTGCAAACACCTACAGCTCTTGCTATCCTTTACCAGATGAATACTATTTTGCAATGCAGTCTGGGCTATTTGTTTCAGAATAGAACACAACTGTTGTATTTTTTTCCCCTTTCCATTCTGTTGTCTGTCAGTGTGACATGGCTTACTTATTTATAACTAGACCAAAAAAGTAACTGTGTACAAATTACAGATTTCTTTAGAGAGCTAGTGGTATGCATGAACTGTGCATGTCCTACTAAAAGAAATCGTTACTTCTTAGACAATTAATTTGACTTGAATGCAATTAGTACATTAGACAAGAGGATTAGCTTCTTTTATAGACTACCTAATAATGCCACGAAGCTAGCAAACTGATGATTGTTTCCAGTGCTCCATATCTTTTATAATACCGTGAAAATGTTACCTCCTAAATTAAAAAAAAAAAATGACAGAAGTGAGTAAGACTAATTTGTGTACACTTCAGAGGTTAAAATTGTCCCCCCTTAGCCCAGGCTGACTATAATAAATTCAAGACTAAATACTCATATATTAAAATTTTAAAGCACCTGTTACTATTCATTGGATCAAGCTTGCTTGCTTGGTTGGATAGGAAAAGAGAATTAATTATGTTTAAGAGGTGACTGCCTTCATTTGATATTTAATCTGAGAAATATGCTTTGATATTTAATCTGAGAAATATGCATATGGTAAATATATTATTTCAGGACTAAAGGCATGAAAGTGATGAAACGGGAGGGAAAGAATATTTCAACTCTAAAGATATAAGGAGATATGCGGAAGTGAAAGGTTTCCATAGCCTCCTGTGATGTGGTTAAGCAGAAAGTAGCTGTAATGTGTAGTTCAGGCAAGCTGGGGAGATAAAGGACACTGCTGCAATACATCCCTTTTGTCTGCCAGTGTTGTCGCCATCCTGTATGTATTTATTGAGCACCTCTTACACATACTCTCAGTGTGGGGCATATAGATTTAGTGTAAGACATAACCTTGATCTCAGTGAGTTTATACTTTTAGTTTTCTTTTCAATTCAATTGAATGTATTGGTTAATAAAATTCTATAGGTTTCAGGTGTACAGTTCTATAATACATCATCTGTATATTGTATTGTGTGTTCATCACCCTAAGTCAAGTCTCCTTCCATCACTATTTAGCCCCTTTTTACCTTCTTTAACTCCTCTCACCCCTTTTTTTTTCCTGGTAACTACTGTTGTCTGTCTTTTTTACTTTTTCCCCCTTAATCCCTTTACCTTTTTCACCCATCCCTCAAACCCTTTCCTCTCTGATTCTGTATCTATGAGTCTGTTTCTTTTTTGTTAATGTTGTTCATTAGAGTCCACATATAAGTGAGGTCATATGTCTTTTTCAAGACCAATTTGTGTGCACTTCAGAGGTTAATATATTTCACTTATCATAATACTGTCCAGGTCCATCCATGCAGTTGCAAAAGGTAAGATTTCCTTCTTTATGGCTGAGTAGTATTCCATTGTAAGAGCTTCTTTAAATATTGAATCATTTTGGTATTGAACCAAAATATATGTATGAAAACTGTCACCATTCTTCTTTCTTTCTCTTTGTTTTCTACTATTCATGCAGGTAGATTCATATAGTTAGTTACATATTTTAAACTCTAACATATTATATTAAACACATTAATTCACTACAATGATGAGATATATTCTAATGGTTAAGTTAATGATTGAAATGGGAATGTATTTATTGCCATCAAAATACATAATATAATTACTTTGTGTTTCAGTTAAAGCATCTTTAAAAATTTATAATTATATACACTGTTTAATATTCTACATACACAGACACAGTATGTAGAAATGAATCCCCTCCATTGTGATCTTCTTCATCCCCCACCCCAAAGAAAGGTCTTTTGACACATAAAAACTGCGCGATTTTGAAATTATGCTTCTACTTTACGGCTGTGCATTGACTGAGTAATTTCATCAGCCCCACATTACTTGATTGCTTAGAAGTTTCCTAATGATCTGCATGCTGTAGGAAGAACCAAAAAGTCGTGAGTGGAATGGCAATGATACTGTGTTTTATGAGGCTATTCAAAAGTCGCTCTGATTTATGTAGCTAGAAAGCTCCAAAGTCTTTGAGATTAGCCATGCCGAGTGCTATTTTCTTCATACATCAGTCGTCCCACACTCTTGACTCCCTTAACACAACAGGAGTTTAGAGCACTGCTTTAATTAAGCAGGGATTAGCTGGCATTTCCAGCCAACTGCACAGTTTGTGCTTTGCTTCATATCTAATATGGAGGATCTCATGCTTTAACAGCTTAATGTATGCTCATTTCTTTATCTGGGTCTTGTGCTCACAGAATTGATTGGAATGAGCTATCCTCAGTTATGTATCTCTGCAAGGAAACACTGACACTGAGTACTTATTCATTTATTAAAAAGTGACTAGCATGTTTTTGTTGCTTGGCAGTCATGGTAAAATACCTTATGCCAGCAGGAACTAGAAACCAAGCATTTACTCATGTTTTTCTCATAAGCCATTGATGCTTTATCCTCCAAGATCATAATCATCAACTATGACATTTGAGAAGCCTTCACACAATTCAGAGTATTTTCATCACGAGAAAGTGCAAATTAAAGTACAAAATTGGTGGTTGAGTAAAATGTGTCAGTGCATTATAAAACAAAAGTAGAGGGTAGGTTTAAACCATCAGTTTTTATTCTGTTGCTATTTGAGGACTGTTCTGTCAAATACAGAATGTAAAAGCATGTCCACTGTGATTTGCATTGTTTAATGATAGCCCCCAGGAGTCATCAAGTACTCTTCCCACTGTATAAAATATCTTGATGATTTAAACTGTGTTCTTATTATTTATTAGAGTTTATTGCTCTCTGAATTATGGGTAATCTATAGATTAAACTTAGAATGTATTAAGAAGAAGCTTCTGAATTTAAAGTAAGTTTATGCTTTACCTTTATTCTGTGTCATTAAAACAGTTATTTGAGCACAGTTTAGATGTGCATTAACTTAGACAATGTTATTATTCGATGATATCAACTATGACATGACTAATAAGTCAGTACACTGAGGACCTTTGCTTTCTACTCCAAATGTACGTGCAGTAAATACCTCCTATAAATTCCAATTAAAATATGAATAAAAATCAAGGTGATTAACTTTCAACTTATCCAACCATAATAACCAGTTGAAATTCTTAAAAGTAATAGAAGATACATTACAATTAATTCTAAATATTTTTTTGATTGTTTTTACAGAGAGGAAGGGAGAGGGATAGAGAGTTAGAAACATGGATGAGAGACACATCGGTCAGCTGCCTTCTGCACACCCCCTACTGGGGATGTGCCCCCAACCAAGGTACATGCCCTCGACAGGAATCGAACCTGGGACCTTTCAGTCTGCAGGCCTACGCTGTATCCACTGAGCCAGACCAGTTAGGGCTAATTCTAATCTCTAAAGCTAAATTTATCATTTCGTAATTTTATTTCCAAGGGATATTGTAATTTTAAAACCATACTTTTTCATGCAGAATTTTTTACTCACATTTATTCTTTTAGTTTAAAAAGGTACAGTATTTGGCATTGATAGTGAATCCTCATGATATTTCAGATTATAGACAGCATATTGGTGAGTAGGAATACTTAGATTTTTTACTACAAATACATTTATTAGAAAATACATTTATGGCCTACAAAGATAGCTTTGCCATTAGGTGTCACTGCATTCTGAGCTGTTCCTTTGTTGTCCAACTTGAAAATCACATGAAATATATATTCTCTGAAATCTTCAGGGAAAAAAATGCCATTTAATGAAGTTTGTGATGTTGTAAAGTACAGGTGGTTTTTATTTTCAAATCTGAAGAGGAACTATCATATCTTGTCTCTTATTCTTGTCAGAATTTAATTTTAGGATTTATCAACACCCTCTATTCTGTAGACAGATGAGGTTCCTAGACCTAGTGATGTAAATTTTCACAAATTTGAAATATAACAAAATGTATTCTTAAACCAATACTCATTCTCTGTTGAAAAGTCTAAGACACCAGGAAGTGTGTAAAAATGCGTAATGATGCTGGTGTAAACAGACCTTAGCGAGTGAGTTAAGCGGTTTCTTCACGCAGTGGTTCTGCTTTCCTATGGAACACTTGGAGTTCAGAACTGATGGATGTTTATAACTTGAATCCCATACACATGGAGCTATGAATAAAGACATATATGAACACAAATACAGATATATGTAAAAATAGTATCATCATTGAATCTTGTGAGTGATCATATATGTCTTCAGGTAATTTTGGACTGATAATTACTGTTTCATGTATTGTATCAATAGCCACACACATACCACAACCATCTGGTTTGTATGGTAATATACAACCAATGTCTGTTATCACTTATTGATTTTTTATTGAATTTTTTTAAAGTGGCAAAATTTTTCTTCTAGTGCATCCCATTATAAGAGGATGAAACCTAGTCAACTTTAATCTGATACCTTAGTTTTAGCATCAACAAAAATCACGTGCAATGATAGGTTAAGTGGAGGAGCGTTAGTCATATTATGTTAGACCTTGCCCTCTGCCAATATTAATTAGTAAACTGTTGGGATAATGTGTTATTGAAAGCTCAGAACAAAATCAGCTGATCAGATAGATAGCTAAAGGATAAGAAAAAAACACACTAACATAATATATTTGAGGAATAAATAAAATACTGTATTTCAGGAATCGTAGAAGAAGAGTCGTGTGGTTTATATAACTGTCTTAATAGCGAGGTGTAGATTGAATTAAAACACAATATATTAGGGGAAATAGGTGGAGAATAAAACCTTAATCACACAAATCAAGGACCCCTTAAAATGAAGATTTTTAGGGTATGAACAAGTATTATGCATAACATTTATTATCAGATATTCTAGATAATTACAAGTAGTGGATTGAGAGAGGTGGATTTTTTTTTTTTTTTAGATTTTGTTTCTCTTGTGTCCAGCATTAATACTAATGTGTTATATTCAGTGCCACTCTTACAGTACAGTGAAATACTAATGCTTATTAAGGCTGATTAGAGAAATTAATAGTCTTATGCTCTAAAGCACCATAGACCATTGTAATGTTTGGAATTTACAAACTGGATGCACACCAGGAGTATCCACATATGTTTGGTATCGCTAGAATGTAAAAAAACATTCAGTATTTTGTCAAAGATCTTCAGAGTTTTGGATTCCTTCTCCAGGTGTTCTTTTACCTGATTGTTGCTTACCTAGTGGTTATTCATGTGCAGCTAAGGCTGTGTTGACCTCATGAAAGCTTCCCCAGGTGAATAGAGGGAAACTCAGAGGCAAGTACAAGAAGCTAAGCACCTGCCTGTGTGTGTTAGAAATTTTAAATCACTGAGTCAAGTTTCTTATTAGAAAACATTTTATTCATGAAAAAGATCAAGTAATTAATTTTATTAAAATAATTCTTATACTTTTTTCACTCCCTAATAATTCAAATAACTTTTAGAAATAACCATATGCCATTGCTCTGAGTACATAAATAAGGTGTTTGCATCATTATTAAGGTCATGATTCTAGGTGCTAATGTTCCTGAAACTTCAGGGTAAGGTAAGCACTACTACCAACATGTAGTATGTGTGTGAATTGGGAGCAGGTTTTTTCATTCAACAAACACTTATTCTGAATCTTTTCTCTACGAAGTACTACTTGTAGCCCCCGGAATGTTGAATAAATAACCTCTCTTCTTTTAGTTTAAGGAGTTTACATTCTCATCAGGTTGGCAAAGGAGAAATAAGAAAATATAATGTTATAATCTCAGGTAGTGATAAATCTGTGAAGAAAAATGAGGGACTGGCAGGTGAATGAAGTAGCTATTCTGAATAGGGTGATCTGGTAATGAAATGTGGGGTATGGGGTACAGATTTTTCTTCCCATGGGTTCTTGTCCTCATGAAATTTGAATAATAAACTCATGTACTCAGAGGCAAGCCTTTTTTTAATTGAAAAGGCTTACTTAATAAAATATTTAGAATTTTATTGGAAGCAGATATAAACTCCATTTTGGCAGGAGTGTCCCCAAAATGGACCCCATGGGGAGCCCTACACATTGGGAAAAGCCTCTCTCTAATGGGAAAATAAAAATCCCCTCCCTCTTGTCCCTTTGTCTCCAGTTTCTATAGGCTGCAGTTCTACGTTACAATATGACCTTTTTTTGTTGTTGTGGTTGGTTCCTCCCTTAATTTGGGACCACCCCTGCTTTCCCCATTGGTTATTCTGATATATGATATTAGTTTCAAAGCTCAGAGTCCTCGTGGTGCCCCGCTGCCGTCTCTCCCCTTATCTCGCTGATTGAAGTCACTTTGGATGATCTCATGGTCTTGTCCCGGCTATGCTGCTAGAGAAGGCTTGTCTTATAGCTCTCCCAGCTACGCAGGTCCGGGCTACTTTTGGTCTAACTTATGGTCACTTTAATTGCTCAGGTTCGAGATACCCCTGTCTGTCCTTGGTTTATGGCTGTTTTAATTGCTTAGACCAGAAATGTTTCCATGTGCCTGCGGTATTTCTCTATCCTCTGTACAAGTAAGACAGGCACCCTGGTGTCTTCAAGTCTCCATCTATGTATTCCTCTCCCATGGACCCTCCTTATTTCTAAGACTCCTTAAACCTGTCTATTTTGTCCCTAAAACTCATTTCAGTAAGACCTCTCTCTAGAGATGGCCATTGGAGCAGAGACATAACTCAAAGAAAGGAAATCAGTCATGTGGATAGCTGACGAATAGGATTTCAGGAAGAAGGCAATACATAGGCCATGGCCCTGAGACAAGACACTAAGGAGCACCTTGGAAGTCACCGTGGCTATAGTGTAATGAGCTAAGCAGGAAATGGAAGGAAATAAGGTCTGAGAGGCAACTAGGGAAGGTTTTGTAGGGACTATGGTAGTTATGGTAAGGTATTTAGGTCATCTGGGTCTATAGGCGGCTCAGTGGAGTGTTGAGATTAAATGAGTGTGACATAGTTTGTATTTTAGAAAGGTAATCTTCTCTGCTTGGGCACACTGGGTGGAGAAGACATACTGTATGGATTTTAGCTTGACCATAGTGAATTGGACTAGTTTGTAGCTTAACTGAGTAGTTGTCAGATTGTAGATATATTCTGAAGGTAGAAGAAAGAGTATTTTTCTGATTAATGATTTAGCTGGGAGAAATCCAGAGGAAGTAAAGAGGGTTCTGAGGTATTTTACCTGAACCAAGAGGGTGAAATGTGTTACTGTTAACTAAAATTGGAAATGTGGGTGATGGGCAAGCTTTGAATAGACATCAAAATTTGCATTTATTAAATTGGATACTCCTATTACGCATCAAATTTGAGAATTTAAGTTGCCATTTGATTCTGTGAGTCTGGAATTTATGGATTCAAGCTACATATTCAAAATTCATCATTATAGACAAAATAGGGGCCTGGTGCATGAAATTCATGCACTGGGGTGGGGGAGGGGTTCCTCAGCCCAGCCTTCCCCCTCTCACATATTGGGAGACCTCAGGGGATGTCCTACTGATGGCTTAGGCCCACTTCCTGCTTCCTATGGGGAGCGGGCCTAAGCTGCAGTCTGGCCTCCCTTTGTGGGAGGTGACCAGGCTAATCAGGGGAAGCCACCAGCCCCATCACTCTGCTGCTGCAGCCACTGCCAGTGACTGCAGCCACCAAGGTGTTTTCATCAACATGGACTCCAGTCTCTTCACCATGATAAAATGACAATTTTCTTATAGGCATTTTCAAGGTGTGTCTTTCAGAGGATATGACATTTCTTTCTTTTTTTTTTTTATCCTCACCTGAGGATATGTTTCTATTGATTTTTAGAGAATGAGGAAGAGAAGGGAAAAACAGAGAGAAACATCAAAGTGAGAGGAACACTTCGATTCGTTGCCTCTTGCATGAGCCCTGACCTGGGCCCCAGCCAGGGAGGATCCTGCAATCTAGGTACATGCCCTTGGTCAGAATTGAACCCAGACCCTGCAGTCAGCAGGCTGAGGCATTATGCACTGAGCCAAACCAGCTACGGCAGATTATGACATTTCTTAGCCCTCCAGCAGTGGACCTTAATTTTTTTCTCCAGGAGCATGGTGGAAAAACCCTAGATCACATTTTTGGATTCTTATTACTCAAGTTACTAAGAATATTAACAGTGGCATACAGGGAACTTAGCCAATGAGTGTTAAGAAAAGGTGTTTCCTCTGTAGTTCACTCTGATCACCAGCTCCACTCCTGCCCTCCAATCCCAGCTCCGCCCCTTCCCAGGCCTGCAGTCTCTGCCCAAGGCTGCAGGCCTGGGCAGAAGACCCCCAAACCCTGTGATCGCTGGCTCCACCCCTTCCCAGGTCCCTGGGATTGCTGGCTCTTCTCCTTGTCTCCCCTGCGTCCCCCACCACCTGCCTGGCTAACAGGCCTGGCTACTTTAGTTACGGGGCTGAGGCGGACTGGGCGCCGCATCTTGTGGCTATGGGCGGGGTCCTCTTTGTCATGATGTGATGACTAATTTGCATATTACCCTTTTATTAGATAGAATAGATATAGTCTTTAAAGAAATGGAGTGTGGGGGGGGGGTGAGGGAGGTAGCCTATTCAAGGAATAACTGTGTAGAGAGAACTCCAGGACTAGGCCATGGGACAGTCCAAAATGTAGAGGGAGAGGATCCTGGAAAAGAGCAAAATGAGTTAGAAAGAAAAGCAGAGGGTGTGCTGTTCTGGAAACTGAGTAAAGTATCAAGAAGAAGCAAATGAGACACCCTGTTAAATTCTGTGAATGAAAACTGAGACTTGACTAACGCATTTGAAAATGTTGGGGACCAAGGTAACTTGGATAAAAAGTGCTTTCTGTGGATTGGAACTGACAAAATACTGATTGGGGAGGATTCAAAAACATAATGGGACATGACGAACTCTATGAGGCTTGCTGTAAGACAAAACAAAGGAGTGGAGGATGGGATTTGAGGTAAAGGGAGGATTTTGACTGTGGAATCTTGGAGGGAAGGATGGGAGTGTGTGCGTGGGAGATAATCAACCGAAGAACTTGTATGCATGTATGTGTTATCATGGACACAGACAATAGGGTGATGAAGGCCTGGGGCTGGGGTCAGGAGCAGGCTGGAGGGGGTCAGTGGGATAAAAAAGGGGACATTCGTAATATTTTCAACAATAAAGGTTAAAATAATTAAATGAAAAAAATAAAGGTGAGTGATATATATGATAATTTGTAAAAAGTTCAACCATAAGAATTTTTCAAAAAGAGGATTTAAAAAAAAGTATTTCTTTTTATGTAAACATATTTGATATTTGATTCCTTAGTTTGGACAGCAAGTGATTGGATAGCACTGTTGTTTGTTTTTGTAACCTTAGATCAAGTGATACAGGCTGATGCCAGTAGAATTAACCAGATAAAGCTTAGATGTCCTTTCTGAAACAGACGCTATTAGTTGTTCTGCATTTTACTTTATTTCATTTCCCAGATTAGCACTCAAACTTAGATTAAAATGTCTTACCTGAAAATACGAGTGGATTATACCTTAAAGAGTATTGTTATGTCATTACAAATAGAATCAATATGTGATTTAATGTATTGATTTTAAGAACTTACAGTATTCCTATGTAGCAGTATTAAAAGAGCATAAAATCCTCTTGTAGCAAAAAATAGACACATTTGAATTGATTATAGGCTTCACTTCTCAGATGCATTTGATTTACTTAAACATCATTGGAACAATTAAAAAAAAAAGAAATAGTTATTTCACAAGGCAATGCATATCACTGTCACATAGAAATTAAATAGATGAAAGAAATTCTTAAGATACTAATTTTCAGTGACACATTTAAATATTTCCTTTTATGGAACTTTCACTTCTATTTGTGCTATGCCATAAGCTGACAGATCTTTAGTCATAGGTGAAAATGAGGAAAGGAAATGTTCTAAATTTTCTAATCTCAGAATTCAGCCTCCTAAAAATGAATCTTAATTATTTCATTGGTCTCTTATTAGTAACATATAAGTTATGTATATTACATTGATTTTGGCACTAAAATAAGATTTTTATTATAAGAGTGCTAGATGTCAGTGAATTATATTTGTGTGTGTGTGTGTGTGTGTGTGTGTGTGTGTGTGTGTGTGTGAACAGTGTTTTCTCCTCTAGAAAAACATTTTGTCTTACGGGAACATTGTAATACGAATGTCACATGGTTGTTTCTGCTTGGTTACATTTATTAATTTATGTGTAAACATGGGCTCCATGAACAGTGAGGGGATAGGAGTTCTGTGGTTTGGGCATAAGGATGACTGATAATAAAGCAAACTGTATTATGGCTGGAACATAGGAACATAGTTAATGAGATACATAATATTAAAAAATGTTTTAACTTTACTATTTTCTAACTTCCTAAGTGGTGATATGTTATCATTTGAAAGAAATGATAAGCAGATTTAAATCCAAAGTTAAATTAGAACGGGCACCTGAAATTGGGGAAGTGCTTAGTTTACTTACCCTGGACATCATTGAAATGACATTCCACACTGGCAGCTCACTTTAGATTGGCTGATTACTTTAAAACCAAAGGAGAGGTCACCTGTTAGAAGTTAAAGCAGGATGAGAGAGTCTAGTGAATTAGAATCTAGAAGAGGGATGCTTCCTTCTGATAATCTCCACAATCTAACAACAGACCACGCTGTGCTACAGGTTTAGTGGCAATTACTATCTTGCTCTTCAGTGTTGGATCTTTTCTCTTCTTTGTGGATTCCATGAATGGTGACAACAGGAAACTAGTGTATTTCCTTTTTAGAAATACCAGCAATTCTCAGCAAAGCTGAAAGGAGGCATGGGCTTTATGAAAATCATGATAAATTTCTTCTTAATAAAAATGTTAAAAAATTTAACATGTCATTAGCGTGGGCTCATGCACAGATTTGAGAAGGATTACTCTTCTGTTCTTTGGTGCAGTCCAGTTGGATTTTGGACATTTTTGATAGTTCATTATATTTAAGCTAAGAAATCATAATCTATATCCTTATACTCATTTGCAAAAAATATAGTTTTAAGATAATGAAACCATGACATGTAACTTTTTTAAAAATCAACAAAGGTTTATTGAATGCCTATTATGTTGAATACAAAAGTACACACATAATACATGTTTTCCATTCTTTAGATGTTTTTAGGATATCTCCTTCCTGAGTTCATACTATATTATCAGGAAGCTGAAGGTAGAGCAATTCAGGACTCACAGGCTATGGTCTATTATGGCAAAGGGGATTTTGATAATTCGATAAATGCCATCTTTATGATGGATGCCCTTAAGGTGCCATAAAGCAAAAATATATTTCAGAAAAAATTATGTGATAAGATGATCACTTACAGAAGGTCTTCATTTACAGTAGAAATCTCTTTATTCAATTTTCGGATGGTTAATCATTCACCTTGTTGTACCTAGAGGGTACAAAAATAATACAGTCATGCCATAGAGCTAAGAGAAAGTCTCTACTATTTGCCTCTTTTCCTCTTTTTTTTTTTGTTTTCTGTAGATGCTAGTAGTTATGCTATAAGGTCCTATAAAGGAGGTGGCTTTGAGATCCAGTTATCCTGTAATTAATAGAAGCAATGAGACCATTTCTAAATTTATTACCACATATCAGCTCATCCCTCTAAGCATGGTTTCTTGAGTATAGAGAAAATGCATACTTGTTATTTTTTCTTTCTCTTTTGAAGTTATTAGTATGCTACTATTTCATATTACAATCTGTACTTTCTTCTAGCTGTGTAGAACATCAATGAAAATGACAGTTTTCTCTGTAGCAAACACACAGAGAAAATTATCTCACAGAACAAGTAACATTAGTTACCTTTTCAAGTGGAATAAGTGTTATTGGGGAAACATATTAATACCAAGTTTTAATTATGTAGGTATAATTGCGAATAGGACAAGCATTAAAAATTGGAATTGTTAAAAAACTAACTGGTCAATGCATTCATATTTCTCCATAAGAGTTCAGTTAATAAACAGCAAAAATATGTGTTCTCATCCTTTATTTTTCTGGTTCACCCTTCAGTGGCAGTTCTAATCAGCGTTTTCAATAATCCATAAACCTGAAATTCAGCCTCTGAATGCTTATATGAAGAGGTTTGCTGAGAAGATATACTTTTAATTTCTCAAAATATTGTTTAGATTTTGCAGATTAAATTTCCTCTTGGCTGCTGAACCTATAAGAGGATTGAAACTTCCAGGTCACAAAGAGGAATACTGTGAATGATGCAGGCGGGGACAGAAGGAAGAATATTATTTTGGGAAAAGAATGTCCTTCAAGGTTAATGCTGCTGACAGCTAGGACCCCCATGATTAGCTCAGTTTCTGTGTGTAATGGTGATGTTTAAAAGAAAATGTATAGATTCCAGCTTTACTTTTAAAACACGTTAGGTAATTATGTATACACTGTGCTGGTTTGACATTCCTATCAGTACACATTGTTTAATGAGCATTTACATTGTTTATTTCCAGCTGATGCTATATTATAGACCATTGGGAAGAAATTGAATATTTCATTTTTAGAAAGAAATTGTGACATATGCAACAAAAATAAACACAAAAGTATGATTAGTGCTTAGGTTGGGGTTCATTTGAAGAGAAGTGAGAAGGGAAAGTGGTGTAATCTAGGAGCTGCCTAGTATCAATATTACTGATTATACCTTAGGTGTTAAGCTGAGTGTTGTTTCCACAAGTGTTGATTTCATAAATACGTCTGAAACTTTGCAGTTGAATTGTAAGTGATGATACTGGTATGTGTGCCGGTTGCCTCTCCTTACAGTAAAATCCCTCGTTACCTTTCAGTTCCACTTTGGTTAGGGCTGAAGGTTTGCCTTTTAGATCCCATTCACCACATAGGATGGCCCAATCCCCAGCACTTCTTGCAGGGGAGGAGAGGAGAGTGTATAATGTGCTAGGACCATTCAATGGCATGTGAGAGAACAATCCTGAAGTCTGTGTCCACGCATGACGCTCTACGATGGAGTCATCAAGCAAGCTGCTTTCTCTGCTCTTCAGAACCTTGAGCTGGAATCTTTGTTTCTCCTGTAGCAAGGGCAGGGAGTGCCCTTAAGTGCTGAAGTGAGGAAGAAGAGAGAAGGGAACGTGCAGAGAGAACGATCGGATCGATACCATCACAGGAATTTTGGAATAATCCATGTTTTCAATGTTTCATAATGCAAATATAAGAAAGATAACGTGTTACACTTTTGTAATTTACAGTTACCTAGTATTAACAACTTCTGTTGCACCCTTGGGTTCTAAGAAAGTATGAACAATTCTTTAATAAAGTATCCTTGAGGAGTTAATTATTTTCTTGATCTTGTATTGATGTTACTGTGTGCTTATAGTAATTAATAATAAAGCTAATTCAAATAATTGATATTTTGATCATTTAATACTTTATCTTTTACTCCAACTATAAACTAAGATATTCTATTCTACAGTGATGAGCAAAGAGCTTATTGCAGCTGATTGACCTTAATGCTGTGGCCCTTGATTGAATTTCCAATGGAATAGTTCATTTTAATCCATATAAATCAGAAGGAATGAGGAGAAAAGCTTCCGCAAAACAACCTCAGAGGCAGAGAAGAGGCTATTTTTTCTAGCTTTATTGGGATCTAGCTCTCATATAACACTGTGAAACTTTAAGGTCTACAGCATTATGATTTGATATATTTATATATTACAAAGTGATTACCACAGTAGCATTAACACCTCCATCCCATGCATAAAAATTGCATTATTTTGTGGTGAGAACATGTAAGATCTACACTCTTAGCAACTTTCAAGTATATAATACCATACTAGAGGCCCGGTGCACAAAATTCGTGCATGGGGGGAGGGTGGGGGTCCCTCAGCCCAGCCTACCCCCTCTTACAGTCTGGGACCCCTCAGTGGATGTCCTACTGATGGGCCCCAGTCTGGCAGGTGCTGTGTGTGTGTGTGTGTGTGTGTGTGTCTGCTGGGGGTCTGCCCCCAGCCACACCCTGGAGGCTTGGGACAGACACCCCACTGTGTTGATCTCTCAGGCTCCTGGCCTCACATGCATGTTGTTCTCTCCTTGAACTGTGGCCAGGGCCAGGTGCTGCCTGCCGGCCATACTTGCCTGCTCACTGATTGCCCCGGTGATTGGGAAGTAGGCCCTGTCTGCCTCGCCCGAGTACTGCCTGCAGATGGGCCGGGCTTGCCTGTTCCCCTATCGCCCCAGTGACCTTGGAGCTGGCCCTTCTGGGGGCTGCTTGGTGGTGGTACTTGCCTGCTCCAAGGCATTGTGACCTGCTCACAAGTTGTTGAGGCAATGCCTGCTGGGCTCACATTGCCAGGGTGCTGCTGCCAGTGTCCTGTCCCAGTACTATGGTCACCACCATCTTTGTCGTGGAGCTATGGTTATTTTGCATATTGCTCTTATTAGATAGGATTATTAACTAAAATAACCATACCATATACTAGATTACTAGAATCTTTCTTATAACTGAAAGTTTCTCCTTTTGATTAATCTCCCCAATTCCTCCATCACCTCCAGCCCCTAGTAACTATTCTACCCTCTGTTTCTCTGAGGCAAGCTTTATTAGATTCCACATATGAGTGATATCATAGAATATTTGTCTTCTCTGTCTCATCTAGCTTATTTCACTTAGCACGCTGCCCTCAAGGTTCATCCAAGCTGTCACAAAGGGCAGAATCTCCTTGTTTATCGTGGCTGAACAGTGGAATATTCTTTATGCATTCATCCTTTGATAGACAGTTTGTTTGTTTTTATTTTTTATTTGGGCTGTTGTGGATAATGCTGCAGTGAACATGCAGGCACAGATATCTCTTTGAGTTCCTGATTGCAAGTCCTGGATTTATGCCCAGAAGTGGAATTACTGGATCATACTATAGTTTCTATTTTAATCCTTTGAGAACCTTTTATACTGTTTTTCATAGTGATTGCACAATTGACATTTCCACCAACAGTGCACAAAGGTTCGTTACACTCTCCCCAGCACTTACTATTGTCTTTTTTTATATTCTTACCTGAGGATATGTTTTTTCTTTTTTAAAATAGATTTTAGAAAGAGTGGAAGGGAGGAAAGAAGGGAGGGAGGGAGGGAAAAAGGGAGAGGGAGAGAGGGAAACAACATCCATAGGTTGTGTCTTGTATGGGACCTCACTGGGGATTAAACCTGCAACCTAGGTGTGTGCTCTGACTGGGAATCAAAAGTGAAACCGTTTGGCATATGGGATGATGCTCCAACTCTGTGTGTTGTGTTGGTGAGGGCTGTGCCAATCATGGCAAATGGGAATGAAGAGGAGAATTTGCTTAAGAGGGAGACTAAGAAGCTTGCATTCATTAGCTCAGTCATGGAGTGAGTGCAGGTAAAAGAACCATGTCTAGCATTATTTTTGAGTACTGTCTGGAGGGATTGAGAGGATACGGATGCTAATAATCACTAATACAGGATTATAGAGGAAAGAAACTGAACTTGGTTTGAACTCAAAATTATTTTGACATGACTGCAGTGTATATATCCCATAGAGCAGCTTCCCAATAATTTCCTTCCTAGCTCATATGGAAAAAAAAGGTCATTCTCCATAGCCAGCAATCCCATTTTAACCTAAAAAAGCAAAGTGTTTTTCTTGCCATTCTTTTCTAAACTTTTCTTAGATTCAATGTTAATAGTGTCTTTTTCTATTTAAACTGTAAATCTTTTGAAATATTTTTGAGCTATTTATATTCAGAAAATAGTAATTCTACAACAGCAAGTGCCTATGGCTTTTAGTTCCTGTGTGCTTATGTATCAATTCATATTATTAATTCTAAATAATGTTACTGACCTTTTAAAGTATATATCTCATTCTCATTTCTTAATATGAGTACACTTTTTTGAAAAATCAAAGTCTGGTCTAATATGAAAAGACTAATGCTGTTATTTATTTAGCTATTTCCATTTAACATGGAATAATCTTTCACAGAATCTTAGGTTACTAAAAGTAAAGTAAAAATATGCTAACTTAAATTTTTTGTACATATTACAAGTAGAATCTCCTTGTGTAAATTATTAAAATTGCATAGAAGGGTAGAATCCTATTTCCATAGGATTTGGTGTGGTTTAGTTACACATTATCTGCAAACATAATTAGCTGAAGGGAAGGAAGATTGTGCTCCTAGGATGGCAGAAGCAAAGCCTGCATGCAGTGGAACATGTGTCATTTAGGACTTAGAACACACGAAAGGCATCTTGTTGGCCTTACTTATTTTTTTGTTTTTTAAGAGTCTTAGGAGACTACCTCCTAGTTAAGGATCTGGGTTCTCAGATAAGAAATGTTTGCAAACACTGATGTGGAGTCTGAAGAATGTGAGAGCAGAAACAGTGTGTCTGCTCATGTGTGAAAACGCTGGATGGAATGGCCTGGGTCCAGATAAGCCAGTCTTTTCTCCTCTGTGTCTCTGTTTAGAGTCTAGCTTTTCCGCTTGTTTTTAAAGTCCATCCTGTCAGTGCCTAACCTGGTGAAAACAGTTTAAGGACGATCTATTATTAGGACTTAATTTTGGAATCTTGCTCTTTTTTGTTCTGACGAAGTTGATCTATTTGGAAGAGAGCCAGGGGTGGACAGCTGAGTGCACCAGCAGGGAGGAAGTCTCAGAATTTCTCAGTCTCGCTGCCGGACTCTCTCATGGGTTGTAGAGTAGATGAAGGGATAAGACATTTAGCACCGGCGATGGAGAACCTGAGTGAGCTGAGTCAGTCAAAATCTGGGATGACGAGTAATTTTTTGTTTCTTAAACAGAGGGGCACATGGTACCAGAAATAGACGTGCTGGGTTTGATATTGGCGTTAGACTATGTGGATCGGGCCTGGATCGCTTTGCCAATGCCTAACTGTGATGTCTCTAGATAAGTAATGCAACTTTAGAGTCTCAAATTTGCCTGTTCCTGTTTCCTCTCCGCCTCATCTAGAACTGTAATAAAGTCTAAAACACGGACTTACAGACTCTTCAAATAGGTAGTATTCATACTTAGGTGGTCTGAACGTGTAATCTAACTATACTCCCACTCAGGACCCTAGGTCTGAGTTTGCATTGAGAGTGGGTATCACACTTAAGATCAGATAGGGCTCCCTGTGTACCTCTGTTTCTTAAACATTAATTCAGATTTACAGCTATGGCACTTTTTTGTTTTGTTTTGTTAATTTTGGAGACCAGACATTCTCCTTTATTTTATTTTTAATTAAAATGGGGTTGACAATGGTTATTAAGATTATAAAACGTTCAAATGTACAGTTCTATGATACATCAGCTATGGCTTTTCACAATATATACATCACAGTTAAACGTCTTTGTTAAAGTAACTGAATTTAATGTTAATTACTTCAAAGATGACATTTCACTCTACATTTACATTAAATAGGCAGCCAGAATATTGTTTGTTATCACTGATGCTGATATTTAGTGGCCACGCCCTTTAATTTGAAATAGGTGGATCTTTTATAATTTATTGTCCAAACTGGGACCCTTTTAAAAAAATATATATTTTATTGATTTTTTTACAGAGAGGAAGGGAGAAGGATAGAGTTAGAAACATCGATCAGCTGCCTTCTGCACACTCCCCACTGGGGAGGTGCCCGCAACCAAGGTACATGCACTTGACCGGGATTGAACAGGTCCTGAGGCCGACGTTCTATCCACTGAGCCAAACCAGTCAGGGCAAACTGGGACCCTTTTGAGAGTGGAAATGGCAGCAGTAAGATTTCTGCGTGGGTGAAAGAGTCTTCAAACTAGGTCTGACGGGAGGCAAACAGCACTCTCATTGCAAACTCCTGCTCGGCGCAGCCACAGCCTTAAAGCTCCCCTGGGCAGGTTCTCCTGCACTAGGCAGTGATTCTGGCCTAGCAACAGGTTGCTCCTTCCTCTTATCTAGGTCTTTTATGTTGATTAAAGAAATAGACTTAGGTTTTACTTTTGTTTTGTTTTTTAATTACCTAGAACTCTTGTCTTCACAGGCAGCAGAAAAAGGGAAAATAGGTGGGTGGAGGTTGTCTTCGTTCACACAGACACATTTAACTGTTTTTTTAAAATCAGGAATTGGTATCTGTAATCACTGCTTTTATCCGTTTCACATCCATTCTCTCTATCTGCTGTTTGACTGCCGCTCCTAGCAGAACTCATTAGATATTGGCAATCACATCAATTTGCACCTAACTCCAGATGCTGTTTCTTTGGTGCTAAATAAAGGACATGTATTTTTATATGGAGTGGATTGTTCTAGGGAATGTAAAGAGAATTTACAACAAATATTTAAATTTGCTTCATTTTTTTTTTCATTTCAAAAGGAGAAATCAAATAAACAAGTTTTGATTATTTTTATATAAAATAAGCAGATACATCAGGTAAGAAGGAGATAACCTTAACAGTTAAAGTGTCAAAGATGCATATTTAAAAAATAATTTTTATTATAAGAGAAAATCAGGAAATACTGTTTTGTGATTTTGCATTGATTATCCTATAATCTCTGTGTTATCTGATTTGATTCAAACTCTACTCACTTCTCCTACAGAAAGGTGCCCCTCTTCAATCTGGTGTGAAATCCTTAGATTCTATGAAACTTCTCCCCTTTCTCAGTGGTCCAAAGTCTGGTTTAACTGAAGAATGATTAAGCAGTGTCCTGTGTTGGCCTCTTACCCTCACACTCTTGCTCTTCCCCTGATAACCTCATTCATATAAACCTTATCTCCTTTTCTTCCCTGTGGGCACCCAGGGTGTTACTTTCTATGTTTTCCAGATGTGGGACTGGATTGCAGAGCACCCCCCTCTCACTGTGTACCTCTGTTTTTTAAACGTTCCCCAGAAGAGTGCAGCCTTTGTCCTTATTCATCCCTGGCGCTTTCAGACCTGGGCAGACCCTGGCATTTAGCTCATCTTCCCTGTAGAAATTATGTAATTCTAGACTTTGACAGTTGGAATATTAAAGGTTATCTATAGCCTTGAGTCCTCCTGTTGCTGATGAGCAAATTGAGAGGTGAAGTGACTTGAATGCTGCATAGAAAGGAGTTTTTGAATAGTCTATTAAACATAATTTTTACCAAAAAAGTAACTGTAGTCACATCATCAAAGATGTATTGATGTGGGCAATTGGCCAGGAGATAGAAGTAGCCCAATTATATAGAATTGGATAATTGTTTTCATTAAAATAGGATTAGTCCATTTTCCCTGTCTGTATTGCTGTGGAGCATTGTAATTAACTCCTTCGAAACCAGCTAGTATATTACATGTAGCTAACCTAATTGTTAGAGAACTATTCCCACAAGCTTCTGGAAGCAGTAAGTGTATAATTTTCTAGAACTTCTCCAAGACTTCAGAGCCTGGAAAAGTCTACTCAGATCCATACCCTAGTCCTAAAACTACCTAGTCCACACTGTCTTCCTCATTCTCTCTCCTTCCTGTCTACGTCTTCACCCTTGAAACTAAGGTTGGAACTCGTTTCTGCTGAGATATAATACAGTTAATTTTGTCTCTGTCCAACCATGTCATCGCACATATATTTTAATTGCTTGAGAATATGCCAATCACCCTGGTTTTTATCACTTTTGGACAATTTATTTCAGTGTTCTAAAAAATAAAACAGTGACTGGAACAGAATGAGTTTTCAATAAGTATTCATTTACTTTTCTTCTTTTCCCTGCCTTCCCTCAAAACTTCAAAAATACAATAGTTTTATTTAGATAATTGCACATTTTATTTTTGTCTGTTTCGTGCATATCTGCCAGATATCTTTAGGCTGGAGTTAATTGATTTTTGTAATTATGTCAAGTGAAGAGGAAAACTATCTTTGAAAAAATGGGTTATTTATATTCTATTTTTCAAACTCAAACAAAGAGATTTGCTATTTGTTTAACATGACAGAAAACACCTCAAACAATTTTAGGGGTTTTTTTCATCCTTTTTTTGCTTCAGAACTTACATAAAATAAATGTTTTTCTAGTTACTTTATGAGCTCGTAATCTTTCTGCTGCCTGGAGCCATTTTGAGACATAAACCTTCTTTAAATCATTTTTCAAATCAATCTAATGTTATACTTTTTATATTTTTAAAATGTAATCTCTTCAAATCGTATTATTTTCAGATTTTTATGTCCATTCTATAAAAATCAATTACCTTCTAATTTAATTTTAAAATAATCATTGATTCTTTTTTGAAACCTCCTAAAATTTACTGTTCAAAAATAATTAATTTTGCATGTCCTATGTTTATGTAAAAAAATCCTGTAGGGAGAAATTGTGTTTTTTAAGAGAAAACAAAGGGAGAGGGAAGGCACAGGAATTTGGTGAGAATTTAATTCTCTTGGCAGTTTTATATATTGGTACTGATTTACTAATTGTTCTTTTTTTCAGTTAAACTTGACTTCTCTTCTGGAACTGAGCTATTAATGTGATTTTAATCAATAGAGCTTGTTCCACAGGTTTGTAACTGACTAAAGGTCAGTAAATTATTTGGACATTTGAAATCAAACAAATCAGCACAATTTGTATAGAACCCTGAGTGTAAATTCCACAATTTAATTTTAATTTAAAGGTACTTTAAAGAAAAAGGACTTTCATTGAGAATCAATGTTAATTTGAAATAAAATACAATTGAAGTGCTTCTGTAGTATATAAAGGGATCATTGAACTAGTTTGATTATGCTGGGTGCCACTATCATAAATGTAATAAACAAAAAGTCCCCTTAGTCTGATTTATTTCTCTGTAAAACTACTGAGGATACTATGGAAGAGAACAAAAAGATAGAGAACAAAAGAAAAATGACTAAATCCATTCTCTGAAATGAGAAGTCTTTTAACTTATTCATAATCATATTTAAGAACAAATGTATTTATAAAGCACAATATGCTAATCATTATTACAAACACTTTGAAGCTATCATCTCATTACATTTCTTTAATAACCTAATAAAGCTGGTGTTATCATCATTCCCGTTTTGCAGATGAAGTTACAGGAACTTTAGCCTTGCTGTATTATTTGCCCAACTTCACTCAGCACAGAAGTAGAATAGAGTCTGACACCTGTCCTCATTTCTTCCCTTATTAATCATGTCTTGAAAATAGTTGTCGTGTTTGTATCTATTCCATGTGCCATGTGCTTTTCTTTCTCTGATAGCCACTTTGCCAACAAGAAGACAGATTCGGTCCTAACAGCCCTCTCAGATGTTCTAACCATTGTGTGTAGTGTGACCCCTACATTTTTACCACATTCTAATATTGTTATAGCCTTGCATTTGATTTTTCATCATCTTGAAAGATAAAAAAAGAATGAAGTGTCTCTTACAGTGAGTTGTCATTAAAAAACACACACACACATACACCCCCCAATCCTTGCTTTGTTGGCGCTTTACTGATGACCGTTATTTTGTTGTACCTTTCTTTGAGTCACACAGTGTCAATCAATGGATAATAAAAAAATGACTAATAGGCTCTGTGTCTACATCTTTGAGTATCTATTCACTTAATTCCAGTTGGTTATGCAAGTGCTCAAGTTCACATGGGTCTTTGTTTCACATTATTCCTAAAAAATTAAATATTTGTGAGTAGCATTATTCCTGTCTGTAATTCTAGAATAAGGTTCTATGCTCTCTCAACCTCTGGTTCCCACTGGGAAAACCTTACTCAGATTTCTGTTTAGAGTAGATCGCATGCCAGGGAGTAACTAGACACGTGTCACATATATTCTCTTCTCCCTCTTTTCTCACTGAGCGATGGGAGTTGTAAGTTAGCCATGAGTCCTTGGCCAGATCTTCTTCTTAAGCTAGCCCAGTCCATTTGGCCAACATTTTTCTTTTATGAAACAAAAACAAGTGACAATTACTTAACAAAAAAATTATCTTAACATTAAAAAACAATTTTAAGAACATATTTTTTTATACTGAAATTTTGTTTTTCTTTATTTCAGCAAACATTGCAAACATTCTTTCTGAGTATGTTCACATTTTGATGTTCATCTTATGTGCCGAATAGAAGAAAATAAAAGAAAATTATGATTAAAGTACAGAATGGGAAAAAGAAGGACATAGAGCATTTTTACAAGTCATTTTCCTATTTTGCAGGATGATGGACTGTGTTAAGCTAAGGGTTATCATGAAAGAAAAGGTTTCTTTTACCAATTTATTTTAAATGTGCTCCTTATATATGTCTCTCTCTCTCTCTCTCTCTCTCTCTCTCTCTCTCTCTCTCTATATATATATATATATATATATATATATATATATATATATATATATATACTCATCCACTTGCAGTTGAGCTGTGCAGAGAGAGAGATAGGGAACAATGTCAAATGTAGAATAAGAACAAAAACAAATAATACACAAAAATTTGAGAGGGAGAATGACCTTTATAGAATGCCTAACAGCTGCATGTGGTCCAGGTCCCTGCTGGAACAGGACAAGGGCCGCATCCAGTGCCATGTGAGATGCTCTCTGCATGAGCACTGATGCAGGGCGAAGTGCAAGAGAGGGGCAGGTAGGTCAGTGCAGCTGATGTCAGCCAGCTCTCCGAGCATCACTCAGTGTGCCAGAGATTTCCTGAATGGGACTTTTTGATATTCAGCCAGGATGACTACATGTAAACAGAAGAAATAAAAGCACAATCCACTTGTGATCATTAGGAAAATGATGATAATTTTTCTGTTAAATGTGATTACATTTCTATATTTGTCTTCACCTCTGATAGCATCTCTATAATCATGCCAAGGACACTGATATTTCTTTCACTAGAAGGATGGATTGAGTACTACATTTGGTGTAGCATAAACTTATACTTTCCTTTAATTTCATTTTATTTTTTTGTTTTGATAGGTAGTTTTTAACAAAATATTTTTTATTTAGTTTAGAGAGAGAGGGAAGAAGAGGGATCACGAGATAGAGACATCGATGAGAGAGAAACATCAATCAATTACTTCCTGCATGCTCTTCACTAGGGACTGAGCCCACAACCCAGGCATGTGCCCTGATAGGGAATCTATCTGGTGACCTGTGGGTTCGTGGGTCGGTGCTCAACCACTGAACCACACTGGCCAGGCTGAAAGGTAGGTTTTTGCTAAGGGTCCCAAAAAACGTAATACAATGTGACCTGAAGAAAAAAATTTGTTATCATAGGAAACAACATATTTTAAAATTATTTGCTGGGTATTATCAGAAGTGTATGTAAAAAATAAAATAAAAATGGCCCTTTTAGGAATGTGTTTTTCTACCAGAGCCAAAAGTTAGTTAACACTGACTGGAAAGCATTTTTTCTCTCAAGATCAATCTGTGACTTTCACATTTCATCTTTATGTTCTTGCTAACTATTCTTTAGTCATTTGTATTTGAAGTAGAAATAAAAGGAAACTTTACTTGAAGTTGGAATAAATCACCATATCACATTATTCTTAAAGAATTCCCTCTCTGCATGCTTTTAATCCTGGGTAGAGGTTGGCTTTGTGATGTCTGTGTGTGTCCTGGATAATGGTCATATTTCCTATGTATAGATTTTACTATATAAATTGTTAACCCTGAATCATTAATATTCCAAGAATAAAAACCCTATATGGTTAAGTGTCACAAGTGGGTTAGAACCTATAGTCCCAAATACTTTTTATTCTGTAAACCCTAATTCTCTACAAAGCTGATAGTAGAGTTGTGTCTTCTGGCTTCTTTATAAATATTCTCCAAATAAACTTTGGCATTTATTAGAGAGGGGGAAAAAGAAAACATGATATCTACACACTTATTTCCCTATTTGTGGGTTTTCAACAGACATGCTGAATGGTATGAAGACAGTTCAATAATATTCATATTTCTCCAGGCTTGCCTTTTCTATATTAGGAACTCTTTGACTTAGTGCCCCAATGGTTATATAAAGATAAAGCTTGTGGATGAATTTATTATCTGACCAGAGGCCCGGTGCATAAAAATTTGTGCACTCAGGAGGGGGGGTGTCCCTCAGCTCGGCCTGTGCCCTCTCACAGTCTGGGACCCTTCGGGGGATGTTCACCTGCTGGCATGCCTGGTGAGCCTGGGTGAGGGGTTGAGGGCCGTTTTTAGGCTGCCTATATCCCCTTCAGGGTTCGGGTCGCTACTGGGGTGCCTGGGCAGCCTGGGTGAGGGGCTGAGGGCCGTTTTCAGGCTGCCCACAGTCCCTTCAGAATTTGGGTCCCTACTGGGGTACTTGGCCAGCCTGGGTGAGGAGTTGAGGGCCGTTTTCAGGCTGCCCACAGCTCCCATTGACCCAATGTCCCAGCGAGCCTGGGTTTCTGGGGTTTATTTATCTTATATAATTAAAACTTTGTTGCCTTGAGCAGAGGCCCAGCCTGAGGGAGGGAGTTTCTTCCTGTTTGCTCTAGCTTCGTGGCTACTGGACACCCTCTTGACTGGGTTAATTTGCATACAGCTGCTCTGATTAGGTGGTGGGTGTGGCTTGGCTGGTGGGCATGGCTTTGGTGTCTCAGAGTGATGGTTAATTTGCATATTACTCTTTTATTAGATTAGACTAGGGGCCTGGTGCACAAAAATTTGTGCACTCGGGGGGCAGGTCCCTCAGCCTGGCTTGTGCCCTCTCTCAATCTGAGAACCATCAGGTGATGTCCACCTGCTGGCTTAGGCCTGCTCCCCGTGCGATTGGGCCTAAGCTGGCAGTCAGACATCCCTCTAGAAGACCGGGAGCCCTTGGGGGATGTCCACTTGCTAGCAGGGAGCATGCCTAAGCTGCAGTCAGACATCTGTAGCACTGCTGAGGAGGTGGGAGAGGCTCTCACCACCACCACTGTACCAGCAGCCATCAGCCTGGCTTTTGGCTGAGCAGAGCTCCCCCTGTGGGAGTGCACTGACCACCAGGGGCAGCTCCTGCATTGAGTGTCTATCCATTGGTCAGTGTGTGTCATAGTGACCATAGTGACCATTCCCAGTGGTTCTGCTGTTAGGGTCAATTTGCTTATTACCCCTTTATTGTATAGGATGTGATTTTTTTTCTTATTAAAGTAAGTCCCATGTTCTCTACTTTATAGAGTTGTTAGGCAGTCAAATAAAAAAATACAAACTCCAATAACATATTTTATTTTTATATTAATTGCCTTTTTGTGGAATATCTAAATTTATCAGTTAACTCTTTAATGCTCTGAGTATACAGTGATAAATAAGACAGGGAAAAAGTCAAAAGCCATCTTCCTGAAGCTTAATTTTACAGTGGAGAGAGGTAATATAGAAATACTGAAAGTGTTGTGGGATCTGAAGAAAAAGACAGCAGGATAAAGAGTGACAGAGGATATGAATTTAGATAGGTTCTCAGTGGCATCATCCCTGAGGAGATGATATAGAGCAGAGATGAAAATGAAGTGATTATCTAGGGATACAGTATTCCAGAAGTGAGGAAAGGAAAGGAGAGGAAAGAAGATAGAGAAATGTGCTTGTTATGTTCAGGTTCTGGTAAGGATGTTAGTGTAGCTAACTACAGTGCAGCAAGCAAGGATGAGTATGGCAGCAGAGTAGTTCAAGGAGAAAGAAGCTAATTATTTAACTCATTGGGAATCACACATTGCTCTATGAGCCTATATAATAAAAGGCTAATATGAAAATTGACTGAAGGACAGAATGACCTTCACTGTGATGCACACTGTGATGCACACTGACCACCAGGGGCAGATGCTCAATGCAGGAGCTGCTCCCACAGGGGGAGCGCCGCTCAGCCAGAAGCTGGGCTCAAAGCTGGCGAGTGCAGCAGTGGTGGTGGGAGCCTCTCCCACATTTGTGGCAGTGCTAGGATGTCGACCGACAGCTTAACCATCAGTCGGACATTCCCCGAGCGCTCCCAAACAGTGAGAGGGTACAGGCCAGGCTGAAGGACCCCAAGTAATGGTATAGAATCTCACTACCATTTAAAATGTTTGTTTTTCAATGGAGAGATATGCTCTAAGCTCCATTTTGCTGTCAGAAACCTTTCTGTGGGCACCATGGCAACATGATAGGGAATCCCGTTGTCTAAAGTCTAAAGGTGGTGTTTGCTGCTGTTGGAACCATCATACCCCACCCCCTCACTCCAGTTTGCACCTAGGTTCTTGTTATTTTAGGATTGCATGGATCAAAACCAGATTTTCAGGAAAGAAAGATTGCATTTTGTGGAGAATGGTTTAGGAACCCTGGAGCCAGGGATTGAGGGAATGAGCACCGTACCCTTCAGAGGTGTTTTCCTCATTTGGAGGGGTTTCTTAGCAACAGTTACAAGAGCATTCACAAGGAACAGACTTGTTAATTGGGTCCCCTCTACCAATGTGATAATATTCAAAGGCAGAGTTTATATGATTTCAAGAATTCTCCCTCCACCCTACTCTTTCGAAGAGAGAGGAACTCTCAGACAAATGTTTAGTTATGGAGACTGTATTTGGAAATTTCATGTTCATTATTTTTTTCTGACTAATCCCAAAAAAGGATTCTTATTGTAGTGTCTATAGACAAAGCATCTTATATATAATTGTGTTTCACAAGAGAAATAATGTAAATTCAAGTTTAAACTGAAATCTAAGAATTCAGAAGAGAGACTTGCTAATATTAGGCTTTGCAGAATGGAAAGCAGCAATAGGATATTAAACGTGTTGTTTAGTAATGAATTGAAATGTGTGAGTAAAGAGTGGAGCAAAAATGCTACATAGATGCACACGTTTATGATTGTTAGAGCTTAGACATGCGGGCCGCTGACAGACTGCTTTGATGCTATCAGAAACGTTGCTCTTAGCTGATAAATTACAGTTGCACTTAGCTTATAAATTACATCTTACAAAAAAAATTCTAGCTACTAAGATAAGTGGAATTGTGAAGAAATTCAGAATTTTATCAAGCTCATATTCTCAGAGTATCCCAATTAGGAGATGTACATTTCTAGGAAAATGAAGTATATGCCTTCACACTATACATGGGAACTCCTTTCACTTCGCAAGATTTATTGTGTACATTTTTATTGAGCAACTAGAGGCCTGGTGCACGAAATTCGTGCACTTGGGGGGAGAGGGTCTAAACTGTCAGTCTGACCTCCTTAGTGCTGCTGTGAAGGAAGGTGGGAGAGGCTTCCATCACTGCCACTGTGCTCGCCAACTGTGAGCCTGGCTTCTGGATGAACAGCACTCCCCCTGTGGGAGTGGCACTGCATTGAGCATCTTTCCCCTGGTGGCCAGTGTGTGTCATAGCAACTGGCCATTCCGCCATTTGGTTGATTTGCATATTAGCCTTTTATTATATAGGACTAGGGGCCCGGTGCACAAAAATTTGTGCACTCGGGGTGGAGGGAGTCCTTCAGCCCGGCCTGTGTCCTCTCACA
>PVJC01008684.1:0-47859 GCA_004026665.1 Murina feae | reverse complement strand
TTGGAGGGGCATTGGGGAGCGGGTAGGAGGTGGCAGGGGGTTGGCAGCCTGCTTGGCAGCTGTCCAGGCCCTTGGAGGGGCATTGGGGAGCGGGAAAGAGGTGGCAGGGGGTTGGCGGCCTGCTTGGCAGCTGTCCAGGCCCTTGGAGGGGCATCAGGGAGCAGGAAAGAGGCAGCAGGGGGTCAGTGACCTGCTTGGTGGGCTTCCCAGGCCCTTTGCGGGGGCCGGGGTCCTGCTTGGCAGCTCCCAGATCCCTTGGTGGCACCGGGAAGTGGGAAAGGAAGGCAGCAGGGGATGGGTGAGTGGGAAAGAGTTGGCGGCCTGCTTGGCAGCTTCCCAGGTCCCTTCCGGGGATCAGGGAGCAGGAAAAGGCTGGCCTTGAGCAGTAGGCAAGCTTGGGAGGCAGGCAGCACCCAGCCCTGGTCACAGCTCAAAAAAGAGAACAACATGCAGGGGAGGGCAAGAGTTTGAGAGATCAACATAGAGGGGGGGCCTGCTCCAAGCCTCCACGGTGTGCCTGGGGGCAGGCCCCCAGCAGGTAAACACACACAGGAGGACTGCTCTGAGCCTTAGATGCGGCTGGGGGCAGGTCCCCAGTGGCGACACACACACATACACATACACACACACACACACAAAAGGCGCCTGGCAGACTGGGGCCATCATAGGACATCCACTGAGGGTTCTCAGACTGTGAGAGGGCGCAGGCCGGGCTGAGGAACTCCCTCCATCCCGAGTGCACAAATTTTTGTGCACTGGGCCCCTAGTATACATATAAAGGATATTAATGATCAATGTAACCACTAGCTGGGCAATTGTAAGAAGAGCATTATCTTACAAAACTGAAATTCACTGCTGGAAGTTTTTTAACACTATTATTTATAACAATAGTTTTAATAGGTGATTCCTACCAACTGATTCACAAAACTCTTGTCATTTTTTAAAGCAGAATTAAATAGTATCAGGCAGCAGAGTGTGTAAGGCATAAATTACAGATGGCAGGAGGGAAGACATTGTGTGGTGAATAAATTAAAGTCTTCAATTATGTGGCCAGTGATAGTGATATGAGAAAGGAAAGTTGAGGCCACTAGAGAGGAGTGTTTTCAGATGACATTACAATCAGGTGTGAGTCTACCAGCTACTAAGACCCAAGGACTAAGACTGAACCTAAAACGGATATTTGCTATAGAACAGAAGCATTTTCTTGAACATAAACATTACTATAAAAATGTAAGCATTTAAAAAAAATCTTCAATTAGATTGTAAATTCCTAAGAAGGTAGGTGTGAGTCTGGTCATATTTATTGGATGAATGAAGCTTATATATAGGTGGTGATGAAACATGTTAATTGCTGGACATTTGTCCTGAGGAAGTCTGAGCTTGCCTTAACTGCAACCTCAAATTAAAATGCAATCCTTTTTGATGACAAGAGATTAGATGGGTGATTAGGGAAAACATTTGATTTCTTTGTAGCCCCTACCTTTGTAGGAAACTTTTAAGCATTGCTTAGTCAGCTCTAGAATGTATATATCTTTAGCCTCTCTTGACATGGTTACTTATAACCCCTAAAGAGCCCCTCTGCCTCTGATCTCCATCTCTTCTCCCACTCTCTTCCTGACTCTCCATGCTTCTGCTATGGTCAGGTTTTCTAAAACGCAAGACTAATCATGCAGGTCGAGTCATAATTTACTTACATAAAAAACTGATTCTATAAGATCAACCCTCAAATTTCTAACATGGTTTAAAAAGATTCTGAAACCTTCTCCCCAAGCTTGCCTCTCACTGAAGTCCATGCTTAAGCTTCACTAGATAGTCTAGGCGTCCTCAAATATGTCATACTCATTTTCAAATTCTTGAGTTTACACAGATTATTCTAGGACAACTGATAGAAAATGTAGAGCATTTGTGCACATCAGGAAAAGGTTCCTTCCACCAACAGGATGCACCTCTGGGCCAAGACACATTGCTTGTTGAGAAGTTGGGTTGGATTTCAGCCTCCCCTTCCATCATCTGCACAGTCATTCTCTAGATCCTGAGCTGTTCCTGTAACAACTTTGATCTTTCCCCTTCCTCCTTCTTTATAAATCAGATCAAATGTCACTTACAACTGCTCCCCGGCACAGTGTCCCTTCTTCATTTTTGACTTTGTGGTATTTTGTTTATAAAACTAGTATGTGTCTCCCTACTTTCTAAAAGACTCTAAGTGTAAAGCAAATTTATTTTGCAAAGATGATCACCTCATGTAAAATGGCTAGCTGCTCAATAAGCGTTTAACAGAGAAAGCAGGCAGAAGAAGGGAAAGTCATTATCTAAACCTGCAAAGAAAACTGATACAAGATAGATTTCCAACATTACTAGAGAAATTAATGATCAGGAAAAAGCAACACTAGATTACCATCACACACTATATTCTGGAGTAAAAATTCCAAAATAATTAAATATTTAACAGCAAAAACTATATGGAATTATAAAGTATTTACATTTCAAAAAGGTTAAATATTTAAAAGGAAAAATTAAATGGAATTAAATATTTCTTGAAGGAAACAATACTGTGATGGTAATTACATATATAATATCAGGAAAAGAAATTATGTTCTAAGCATGGTACCAAAACCAAGAACCATAAGGTTCTTGATTACATAACACAAAGTGAGGTAACATGTAACATGTAACAAGCTGGAAACATTTATTACATATAGCAGACAAAAGATTTATAACTTTCTTATTATAACTTTCATATATATATATATAATCTTACAAAGCAAAACAGGTGAAAATACAAAAAGAAAATCCATCTTAAAAGATTTACTTATCTTAACTTTCTATTATATTGTTTGTTTCATATATTTGAAAGATTTTTTTCAAGTATATGCAAAAGTAGTATTATTGTTTCTTCTTAATTGGTTGACTCTTTTATCATTATAAAATACTAGGGGCCCAGTGCATGAAATTGGTGCACTTGGGGGGGGGTTCCTCAGCTCAGCCTGCCCCCTCTAACATATTGGGAGTCCTCAGGGGGTGTCCTACTGACGGCTTAGGCCTGTTCCCTGCTCCCCTTGAGAAGCAGGCCTAAGCCGCAGTCTGGCCTCCCTTCTTGATAAATCAATTTTGAAAGAAAGTTGCTTTAGGAAGAGCAACCAACATTAATGATGACAATATAGCAAATTTAGGCTGAAATGACTTCACTTGAGAATGTGAAATCCTCCGCAATATTTAAACACCGTGAAGAAAAGAATTGTCTAGCAAACAATAATAGCACCTGGCAACTTTGCCTGGTTTAAAGGATAGATGCTGGTAGGTCTTAGCACCTAATGGATGATATGCATTTATAAAGTCATCACAATAGAATATCTCTAGTTGGAATTCCTTGAGAACCTTTTAAATGTCTCATGGCCATTTACAATATTTTGAATGCTAGAACTGAGAATTGCTATGTACGTGAGGCATGGCAGCTATGTGAAGTCTTATAAGGGAAGATTCAAAGAATTGGGCTAAATAGCCTGGTGAGAAGAAAAATGAAGAAAAATGTAATAACTGTCCTAAAGAATCTGAAAGATTATTACACATAGGCTGTTTCCCAACTGCTCTCAATGCGCGGAAGGCAAAGCTTTTGGTTCAGCAGGAAGGAGTTAAATAAGATATGGTTAAGAACTTCCTGATTCAGCACTAAAATAGGGGATAAAATATTCATTCCTGGAAACCTTTCAGAATAAAATAGACAACTCACTGTTTGATTACCTGGATAAAAGAACCAAACAAATGCTCATTGTGTTTCCTTCCAGTCAGTCTATAAGAAAGCACAGAAGGAAGTCACTGCAATGGCCATAAAGTGTTTAGTGTCCATTTCCCCTAAATATTACATATAAGAATGTCACTGAATACATGTAGAGCTCTATACATTGCAGAGGCTGTATTTCTAGGCTTAAAAATGCATCCAACCAAAAATGCTTTCTAATGAAAAGAAATTAAAAATTAGCATATCCACTGCACCTGAGAATAAAATTTTGAAGCATGCTATGATACAGCACCAACCACGCAAATGTCTCAACTTCTGTCAAATGTCAAGCAGTAAATCAAGTGAGTTTGTGTGCCCTTCTATAGAAGTCAGGCTTCTCCAGTTCTGGTCAGAAACAATAAAACAGCTAAGGAAATGCACTGGTTTTCCTGAACCACTTGAAAATGACACTTTCTTGTTTGGAAGTGTTCCAACACCTCAGGTGCAGTTAGGTCTCAGCAGTCAAAATATTCAAAAACAACAAAACCAGCTGAATGGGGCATTAAACACACCCTGGTGAAATTAGTCATCGAAACAGACGGGTAGTGCATTCAATTAAAATGACTTCAGTTTATTTAAGACTCAGCCCATGAAAACGTTCCCCAAAGCTTCAGCTATGAATAGTTTTCTTGTGCAGTTTCCCTGCCGCTTTCCAAACCGTAGCCTCAGGGCCCCAAACATTGTGCATAAAGCACAAGAGCTTGGCAGTGAGACTCAAGGGTCTGGAGGTTTGTATTTTCTTCTACAAAGCCTTTAGGAAAACAAGCTGCTAGCAAACTTTGTGTCCCACTCAAATTCCAGGGTCCCAGAGCAGTAATTAACGATTAGCTTTGACCCCAACATAAAGCACCAATATATTTTGGCAAAGAGGCAAACACAACACGTAAGGCGTTTCGCATTAGTTGATGAACAATTATTAATTAGTCAACTCTGAAATAAATAGCCATCTTCAGTTTTGCCAGAGACTGCTTACTTCCAAATTACTCCCTCATTACCAGTAACAACCAATTTAGAGCAATATTATGGCATCAATTGTATTAATGTCACACTGATAAGGCTAGCATAATAACAAAATGGCATACAGCTGTTAAAAGATATTTTTTATGCAGTAATAATGTATTTATGGTAGATTTTAATATTCTATGTCTTCAGCTGCAATCCTTTATATAGAGGACTGGCTCAAAGATTAGCCAGTAATGAATCTATCACTCTTTTGTCATAATAAAGACTTAAGTAACATATTTTTTTGCATTTTGCAACGATGTTTGTGCTTGTAGACCTTTGTTACTGAAGTCTTATTGTTAGGCAATATTATTATTTATAATTTGCAAAACTGCTCAATAAGAAGCTTGGTAATATATTTCTGCATGATTTATGGATCTCTCTGGAAAGGAGATAGAATAATATATTTCTGTTTTTCTAGTTAGTTCTGTGTAGAAGGTGAGTAGTAAGCAGTTTCCACAGTGACTATTTCAGTTAATTAAGGATGATATTGGGCAGACTTCTAATATTTTTGTTTTACTGGTGAAAAGAGAAAACTAAGAAATAAGCATCTGGCTACAAAAATAATCAGAACAGAACAGTTACAAATAGATGGGTTGCACATTTGTAAAATCTGTATGTAAAAATCTAGATGTGTGTAAAAGACAAAAATGCTTTTACAAGAAATAACTCCACTGGAAATCCTTAAGATCACAAGCTCCCCTTGGTGGGGTTAACTGTAAGTGTTGATGTACAATGAACTTGGCAGGAATACGCATCTTACTTAAGAAAGTGGCAGAGAAGAGAGTGGAGAGAGGGCAGTCCTTGTAATCTAAATAGACCTAAATTCAAATTCTATGAGTGTGGTAAGTTCATTTCTGAGAACCTCATTCCTCACCTACAAAAAGGGTTAAAAAGCTACATTTGCAGGGTTATCACGATGATAAAATTACATAAAGCATGTAAAATGCAAGATTTATAGGAAGTACTCAATTAGTATTACACATGTATGTCAAAATATACTCTAAGGAGTGACAGTGTTGGGGAACCTAGGAGGGAAATCCTTCATTCAGGCTAGGTACTGAGTAAATTCCAGTTCACTGAGCATCATCCACGGGCCACAGGTGGTAAGTCTCTCTACATCCTTCTTTTTCTCACAAAGGTATCTACAAGACTCTACTGGGTGGCGATTTGGTTGTCTTTTTCTTATTAATTAAAATGAGAAAAGAGGAAAGGAAATGACTTTTTCAAAGAAAAAATACGAAGTTATTTCCAGCCAACAAGAAAGCATGAAAGGACAGAGTCCGCAAGGCACTGGCATTCGTTCTAGCAAGCATGCCCATGGAGGATGCCATCCTGTGAAATGAAGTGAATATTTATAAATCAGTATTTATAAATGTATAAAAATATTGAAGTCCAAGCTTGAGCGGGTGACTTTTATACTATTTCCAAAGAAATGTTAGAAAAGCTTCTAAAAGAATCTTCTCAATGAAGGGATGAATAAGAGCTTGGTAAGGGTGTCGTCCAAGCAAAGGAAACTGGGCTGATAGTAGTGTCCCCTCCCAGCTTCTGGTTCCAAATTTTGTCATCTCCTTATCTCTCCTTATATTGGCAGCTCACTGTGTGGTTTGTAGATGATCATTCATCTCCTCTGCAACATTATTCTTCCCTCTTTCCTCTTCTGTCAAATCTCCAGTGCCTAGTTTTCTTGGCTTCTCCTTCCCTTTCAAGCACTTTTGACTATCTTAGGTCTACAAATTTATTCTCCTGACTCCTGCTTTGCCTCTTTCTCTCTCCCCATAGGGTCTTACTCCATCTTGCTTTTTTCCTTGCTCACTGCAGGTCTTGAAAGATTGGTTCAGTGGATTTTCTCTCTGACACCTCCTTTCAGTCTAGGTCTCTAAAACATTCTATTGGAACTTCTGGAATAAGGATTGTTTTTTGCTGAGGAAATTGTGTAGACTGATAGAATCAGAGTCTTTCTTTTCATATAATAATAAATTGTCATTATCATTTATTATGATGATGACAACAGTGTTGATAATGATGATGTCTTGGCTACTAGGCAACTCAGAACAAAGTTACTGCTCAAATTCAGGAACCATTGATAGTAACCATTGTTTGGTGGTTTTCTAAACTAGCATTTCCTCCTTTTTTGTTCCTAAGAGAATCTCAAGTTTCTTTTGGTGTGCCACCCATGTGGCATAGCTTTGTTCTTCAGAGTAAGGTGACTTAACTCCCAGTGACAAGCGATTCCCTCAACCTCTCACCTCCCCACACCATCCAATTATTCTACCCATATGTGTACCCATATGTGTTTGCCACTTCCTCTATGACGCTCATCAGTCTAATAGAGTGTGCCAAGTAAGTGGGTCAACTCAGGCTAAATGGGACCAATTAGATTCCGTGGTTGGTGATGAGGTTTTCCTGCCTCTCTTACTTTATAAAAAGCATGCCGCCCCAGCCATCATGCAATTGTGGCCAGCCCCAGCCTCAGGATGGCACTCACACTGAGAATAGCAGATTCCAGAGATGGGAAGAAACATTGCTGACCCTTGGACACAACTTCCCTTGCCCTCCCTTGAGACCTTTTGTTTGGTGAGATGACATAGTCCTCCATCAGGAATGGACATATTTTTCTAGGAAAGGGCAGATAGTGAGTATTTTGGGTTTTGTGGGCCATCGACTCTCAGATCAACACTGCCATCATAGTGGGAAAGCAGCTATTGACAATATGTAAGTGACTGGGTATGTCTGTGTTCCAGTAAAATGTCATTTACAAAATCAAGTGCTAGGCTAGATTTGGGCCCTTTGAGGGTTTTTGTTGCTTTTGGTCATCCTGACAGATCAACTAACCCCAGACATCTCACTGCATTACTATCTTCTGGTAGTGAGTTCAAATATTTGAAAAAGTGATTGCTGTATTTTTTTTTTAAGTATGATGTTATTTTGAGGGTTTTTTTTGAAACATTAATGTTATAAATTCTTTAAAAACAGACAAACTGAAATAATTTCTTATACAATTATATCTTCTTTCTCCAAATTTTCAAATGTTTTGTCACATTTTCATCAATATTTGCCCATGCTTAAGAATCTTTGACCTTAAAATTCTCTTACCTTCTCACCTACTTCTGCTACTGCTATACTTCTCCCCATCGTTGCAAAACCTCTTTTTATCATCTAATGACTTCCAAATTCAGTCTCAATACATATCTAACATTCTAGTAAACATCCCTTTATATACATCTCAAAAGTATCTCAAAATGAATTCAGTGTATGGCCCTACCAACCATCCAATCACACTAGTCAAAACTAGGGTTTGTTGTTGATACCACCCTCTTTTTTATCCCCTTCCCTACTAACTCATAAAAATCTCCTCTTGATATGACTCCAATGACTTCTTTCCATTCCCTCCACCCTAACCCTAGCCCCAGCTAGTACATGGCTTGCCTAGATGGCTGCAATAATTTATCAAATGATCTACCACCTTCTTCTACTCAGATCCTAAACATCCTTCATGGCCTTACCCTGCTTGTTTCCCCAGCCTCACTGTCCACCCTGACTCTGCGTGCACCAGCCTCTTAGCTTCCATCTGTCCTCTGTTTTCCGTGCTCTCTCTCATCATAAGCTGTTGATTATGCCTCCAGGAATGCTAAAGGTTAGGACCTCAGAGTAGCAGGGAATAAAAGGGACTGACAAATTCTTTTATATGCAAGTCCCTGCCTTACCATTTTATCAATGTTTATTGAGTGCTTTGTGTCCTTTCTCTCCCGGCCTTCCTTCCATCTGCAGAATTTTTATTAAGTATTTTTCTCGTGGAAGGCCATGGTTATGCATCTTTCAGTATAGGATGGCATTGGTAACCATCTGACTTAAATCACATAGGCACACACTGCTAATAGTAAATAGTTTGAAGCAATCATAATTCTCATAAAACTAATATTTATTAAAGATTTATTATGAACCAGGCACTGTACTGAGTTCACAGGTTAATCTAATGCTCAGAGCAATGCTACTATGTTAAAATTATTATCACCATTTTATAGATAAGGAAACAAGCTTAATTTTTCTCAAGGTCCTACAACTTGCAAGTGTTAGAAACATGACACAAATCCCTTCAACCTGATAGCAATGTCCACACTCCTAGCCCTGCATGGTATTGCCTCTTAAGCCTCATCATAAACTTCTTAGGAAAGAATAAAAGTGAAACAAAATCCAGGGAGAAGGGCCAGGGGAAAAAAAAAAAAAGGATCTCTTTTTAAGTATTTCAGACCAGGAGTACCTGAACTTGTGTTGTGATTTCCTAGATCTGGGGGAAGACACAGACATCTCCTGGTTTAAGGAGGCTCCAAGGAAGTCAGAAGACCAACAAAAGCTGTGGATAACTCACTTTTTTCTGATTGCTTTAAAAATTGGGACAACTGGGAAAACAAAGAAGTCCCTTCTCTCCTCAAACATGGTGAAACCAAGGGATACTCTGTAGTGATAGTATATCCTACAGCCAATACAGTCCTCATTATTTTCAGAGCACATTCGTTCTTTAATATAACCCAATGATTATGCTTTTCTCTAAACCCCAGAGTCCTGGACTTGTCCTTCAGATGGTGAACTGGGAGCCTCAGGCTTCCCTCATCCTATCATTGACCAACCCAACCCTGTGCCCTACTCGCCATTCACCTATTAGTTTACACTCAAAGGAAGACCCCATATGATTTACTGCTGAAAGTATAAATGAGCAATAGTAAGTGACCTCCTCTTGTCAAAGGGGTACTTAAAATCACCAGGCAGGAAGGTCACTGCGTGTGCTAGAGACAGCAGTAATTCTTTGCAGAAAGGAGGTGAAATGATTAGAAAGACAGGTCAAGGGATAAAATGGAATAAGTAGATGAGTGGAGATTTGTGGGTGAAACATCAACGCCAGTGTTTCCATTTTCCCACCACTGCTGTCAGGAAGCAATTGCTCCTTTGTTCATTTAAATGACAGGCTTTTAAGAGGTGGACCTCAGCCATTAATTTTAAACAAAAACCTCTCTTTGGGTGTCCCTGGTGGACCAAGCTGCTTCCATGAAATAGCAATAAATTGCACTCGTTTCCCTTGGAGTAGAAGTCTGTCCCACCCCTCTCACTCAGCTTAGGAGGGAATGGATTTGTTGTTGTTGTTGTTTTAAAAGAAAGAGAAGATGATAAATCTTATTCCTGCTAAAAGTTTAGTAAGGAATGATATAGAATTTTAAATACTTATTTATTTTCAGTACCTTGTTTTGTTCTTTTCTCCAGATTTTACCTTCCCTATCCTCTCATACACACACTAACAGCTTTTTGTCAACCTCATCACAGTTCCATTTATGCTCAGGGACCCGTCAAAGCCATTTGCAAGGACCATCTAAGATCCAGGGACTCAGTTCCTGGGGTCATTCTTTCTCTTTCAAAGTCATTCTGTGACTGTTTTCAGTGGTCTCCAGGAGGCCAATTAATGGCATTTTTTTCATTGGAGAATCTCTCCCTTCTGGTTGATGATGTTACCCATATCTAGACTTCATCTTTTCCTTCAGGGACACCCAGGTCTGGGATTGTGGTTCTGAATGGGAACTACTTGAACTAAGAGGGCTTGACTTCATTTTGTGCAAAAGGTGAGCCTGAGCCTTGTTTTCCAAGCATGTGAAGAGGAAGCTCACACACTTCCTGTGGGCTAGGAGAGCACCTCAATACCAGTTGCTACACAGAGTAAACCAGTAACAAGTAGCAAAGCCAGTGTTAATCCATTGGAGAGAAATGGTTCCCAGAAGCAGCTCTGAAACCATCAAATAACCTTAAAAAGGACCTCTTTTTAAGTTAAGATGATTAGGTAAAGCATAGTTAGAAAGTCAGATTCTGGATAAGAGGTGCACACTTGCAGTCTTCTGAAAATCTAAGAAATGATGGTGTGGCGCTCTTAAATATTTATATGAGAAGGTGAGAACCTGCCAGTTTTCTTAGCTAGGGGCGGCATATTTTATGCCAAATATGAATCATCCTGTAGTTTTCTTTCTCAAAGGGACTATACTATTGGTCATAAATCAGTGCACTGGAGTGATCCAGACACTTTTATCTGTTTATAATCTCTTTTTTCCTCCAGTTGCAAAATCATTTTCAGTTTACTTGCAAGAAGTTCTGCTTGGCATAGCACAGCTGTACCTCCCCCTTCAACCACCCACGCTTTCTTAAGGAGAGAGAGAGAGAGAGAGAGAGAGAGAGAGAGAGAGAGAGAGAGAGAAGAGAAGAGAAGAGAAGAGAAGAGAAGAGAAGAAAAGAAAAGAAAAGAAAAGAAAAGAAAAGAAAAGAAAAGAAAAGAAAAGAAAAGAAAAGAAAAGAAAAGAAAAGAAAAAGAAAAAGAAAGTAAAATGATTAGGCTTTTCATACTAACACCATAGGAAAAATATATTAAAAAGCTAGTATTTTAAAAACCAATATTGCATGATAGTTAGGGATCTAGACTCAATCTGTGAATGACCAACATTTCAGGTGTAGCTCTGTTATTTACTAAATGTGTCAGTTGAGTAAATTATTTTCAATTTCCTCCACTGTCAAATGGGAATGATAATAAAGAAGTGCATGGAAATAGTTTCTACAAGTTAGATACTCTTATTATTATGTCTAGAAACCCATCCATTTCCAAAACCAGCTCCACTGATTCGGTGTCCCTAGGAAGAATGTTTATGTCAATCAATAAGACAAATGCCAAACTGCTCTTGGCTTAAACCAAGCAGCATAAAAACAAAACTAAACTAAATCTATCTTGCTTTGGAGCCATTTTGGCTTTCAAGATTTTGAAATATAGAGAAAGATGGAGCGGACTTATTGCATTTTCAAGAGCTTAGTTTATTTTGCTCAAATTAGAGTTAGTCTGGAGCAGATTTCTACACATGGATGGATCAGGGTTTCTCAGTCTTGCACTATTGACATTTTGGGCTCGGTAATTCCTTATTGTGACAACCGTCCTATACATTATAGGATCGTTAGCAGCATCCCTATTCTCTACCCACTAGTTGCCAGTAGCACATTCCTCCCTCAGGAAAGTTGCGATAACCAAAAATGTTTCCAGGTAGATATTTCCAAATATCCCTGGGGGACAAAAATGCCCCCAGTTAAAAACTTCGGTGGTACATTTTTAGATAATAGATTTAGATATACAGATATAGGGAGATAGAAATAGATCTAAATCTATTTATCTCTTTGTGGGTAAAAAATGGGCCATATACTAAACCTGAAAAGCTCAAGGGATGTCTGCATGACAGCCTTATACACTCAGAGATCTAAAGTAACCACATAGGGTGGCCTCAAATTAAAACTTCCTAACTAAAATGAGTCATGGTGGTAGTCACGTCCTTGGCCAGATCTTCCTGGATAAAGGTCAATCTTTATCTTAACTGAGCCTATCTATTATCTTCTTGCATCTATGAAAGATGCCTTTGGAGTGTCAGAGTAATCTTTTTCTGGACCCCTCAGGACATCTCCCATCAGATCTCTTGAGACCATGGAAACTTTCATTATTATCTTGTTGCCCAAATACCATCTCTACGTGCTATAAATGTTAATTGTTAACCATCCTGTACCCACCAATGGAAAATAAGTATATGACTCTTCATTTTACTCCATTTAATCTCAGAGACTTCCCCGTTTTGCTTTCTCCCACCTCCTTTATCACCAGCGAATGTCATGTGAACCTCCCATGCCTCCTCCTTTGGTTCTAATGTATAAAATAAGGTGCAAAACTTCTACTGTCCAAAGCGTTTTTATTTCCAGCAATTGTCATCAGTGTGGCTCACATAAACTCATAAAAATTTCCCTACAGGTAGGTTTGGAGGTATATATATATATCTCCCCAAATCTTGGTGGGTGTTGCAAAAATTAAGCAAAATAACACATGTAAAACACTTCACATTGTACTTACCATAATAAGTACTCAATAAATAGTAGCCATCATTCCTGCATTGTGTGACTTATGGCTTTGACTTGGACGGTATCATCCTTATAAAGATCTTTTAGCTCCAAACTCTCGTCTATGCTGACTATAGTTTCTGTGACCTCTGTTTAACTTTGAGAGAGAAAGAGGGAATATGGGGAATATGGGAATGAGAATCTGGTTGGCCACTGCCTGTCCATGGGCCATGTGCCCTCTGATAGATGGTGGCCAGGGAAAATGGATCTTCTGGTCAGTAGGTCTTTAGTGAGTTGAACACTAGGTGATTTTTTTCAGATAAAACTAGATCCAAAGGTCAATACCATAAGCCTTTAATGCTGTTGTGGAAGGTTGCCATCTTGAAAGAGCACAAGTCCAGGAGTCTGTGATCAAACTTGCACTCTCTCTTACACAGTTTGAGAAAACAAAGCAGGTCACTTAATTTTTTTCACCTTCCACTTCTCTCCCCATAAAATGGGTGTAGTAATTTTCATTGTCTTCCACCAGAGGCATTTGAAAGGACCACATGAGGTTTAATATAAAGTAGAAATACTTTTTAAGCTATACAGGATTACAAAAATCTGAACCATTATTTCTGTGTATGGCATATTGTGGATTCTAAATAAATATCCAATAGTAAATATAAAATTTTTCAGCATTTCAATTCTGTGGGCTTTTACAAAATGGGGCTTCTCTCCTTAAAATACAGTGTAGATAGACTTGAGATAAGAGAGACAGTGTTACTGCATTTTAATATCTGAAACCTTATTTACAGTAACAAAACTTCACATATCAGAGTGGGAAAGACCTGCAAGAGGATTTCATCCAAGTTCCTTGTTTTTAAGGTCAAGACACTATGTCTCAGTGAGGTTTCAAGACCAATACCACGCATATGGTTTCTGGTCCAGTGAGTCTTCAACCATACCATAACATCAGTTTTTTAAATGCCCAATTATAAGTAAAACATAGCATCAATAAGCCATTTCCACTTGATTTTTACACAAAATGTGTTCCCATACATGTTCTGGAAATAGCAAATGACATGTAAGGCTTTTTCCTCTACTCATACTATATTGCAAAAATCTACCATTTTCCTAAAGGGAGCAGAAGACAATAGTTACTTCATAGCACACATTAATGACCAGACATCAAAACAAGGCAATTAAGCAAGATTTCTGGGACAGAAAATAAAACAAGTGAGGCTTTGTTGGTTTTTAGAGGGAAAATTCTGAAGGAATTGAAGTCACAAGTGGGTGCCAACTTAGGTTAGAGGCACTGATGTTTTATGAGTTCATTTAAAGAATAAACATGACTTGGATCGCCAACAAACCACTCTAGACATGTGATTAGATTTGGTATTTATTGTCCCTTTGAGTGAAATGTTATTAAATAGACTGTGCTCTGTAATTTCACCCTAATTTAACTGAAAGGGCTAATTTGTACTATTTAAAGGCAAATTTCTTTCATCATGGGACATACAGTAAACCAAATGAAGGAAGGGGCAATGGGGCACTGAGCAGGAGGCTCCTAGAGAACGAAGGCCATCAAGGAGAGCAAGGGTCAGAGTTCACGGGATCACAGCACCAGATACTCCTTCCTTGGCTATTTGTTTTTAGAGACATTGAAAAGCAATGTGTCAATGTTTTTTTTAATACATTTTGAGACGGAATTGTTTGTTATCCATTCAGTGGATATTTACTGAGCATGTATTTTGTTTTATGAAATAATTGAGAACAAGATGGGCTTATATTCTAGAAGGGAGGGTGAGGTGCTGTTAAAAAAATAAACACAGAAAACTTTCTAAAAGTGAAAAGTGAAGGAAATAAAAAAACACAACTATTTGATTGGCAATGACAACGAGATAGGGAAGGTCTCTCTCTGTGGAATAACAAGGGAAGGGAGGCCTGATGGATGAGAAGGCAGCTAGGAAGACCTGGGACAAGAGCATCCTAAGCAGAGGGAATAGAGAGGCAAAGACCCCGAAAGCAGAATGTGCTTGTAGGTGATCAAGGGGCCCGTGTGACTGGAGTGTGGGAAGAGAGGCAGCATGGGGTCCATAATGAATTCAGAGAAGTGGGCAGGGGGTGTTTATGATATAGATTTCATTTTAAATACAATGGGAAATGACTGTAACAGGGCAGGAGGGTTGGTTAAGCAAGGTAGAAAGAAGATCTGATTTAAATTTAAAAAAAACACCAAAACCTCATTGTTGAAAGGATTACATATGTCCCCTTTCCCTTCCCCCCATTGGCCCCTTTCCCCCCCCTCTCCCTACCCCTCCCCAGGTCTTCAACATCCTACTGTCTGTGTCTGGGTTATTCAAATATTCAGATAAGTTTTTGGGTTGATCTCTTCCCACCCACTCATACATCGCCTTCCCACCTTCCACCCCCCCACCTTCCCTCTGAGATTCGACAGTCTGTTCCATGCTTCTATGTCTCTGAATCTATTTTGTTCAACAGTTTATCTTGTTCATTAAATTCTACATATGAGTGACATCATGTGATACTTATCTTTCTCTGTCTTGTTTTTTTCACTTAGCATGATACTCTTCAGGTCTCTCCATGCTGTCTCAAAGAGTAAGAGATGCTTCTTTTTTTACCACTGCATAGTATTCCATGGTATAAATGTAGCACAGCTTTTTTATCCACTCACCTATTGATGGACATTTGGGCTGTTTCCAGATCTTTGCTATTGTAAATTGTGCTGCTATGAACATAGGGGTGCATCGAACAACAATGAGGTATCACCTCACATTTGTCAGAATAGCTACCATTAACAAAACAACAAATGGCAAATGCTGGCAAAGATGCAGAGAAAAGGGAAGATGGGGACTAATGCAGCCATTATGGAAAACAGTATGGAGTTTTCTCTAAAAATTTAAATATGAAACTGCCATTTGACCCAGTAACCCCACTTCTGATTTACATTTTAAATAAACCTCAGTGGCTATGTGGAGATTGAATTGCAGAGCAGCAAGAATGCAAGCCTAGTGATCATGTTGAATGCCCCACATTTTGTGTGAAGATGAGGGGCTTGGTGTAATGCAGTTGGTACAGGATGAAAGTCTATAGTTTGGGGATTCATTTTGAAAATTAAGGAAAGGCAGAAATGAAGAATGGCACCTATAATTTTGGTTCCATGCTGAGATAGAGAATGTGAAGAAGGGCCAGATTGGGGGTGGAGGGGCAGAATTAAGAGCTCTGCTTTGAACACATTAAATTTAAGTACTTGGTCAATATCTTGGCAGTAGAGAGTTGAATATGTGAATTTGGAGCATGGAGGTGAGAAGTTAGGGTCCTCAATATAAGTCTGAAAGTCAATATATGGAAGACATTTCCAACCAAGAGACTAAATAAGCACACTTAGAGTGAGTGTGAAATAGAGACAAGAAAATGTTGAAACTAGAACTTTGCATTCCATGAATGTCTGCGTCCCAACAATGAGAACAGAGAGCACAGTTAATGCGGTAAAAGCAGCTGCAGTTTCTAGAAGGCAGGAGCAACTACACTGTGTGCTGCTTAAAATTAGGGTATGATTGGATTTTCATAATACTTCTTTTTAAAAATATATGTATTTTTATTGATTTCAGAGAGGAAGAGAGAGGGAGAGAGGTAGAAACATCAATGAGAGTGACACATCGAATGGCTGCATCTTGCATACCCCCTACTGAGGATTGAGCTCACAACCGAAGCATGTGCCCTGACCAGGGATCGAACCAGGGACTTCTTGGTCCACAGGATGACACCAAACCACTGGGTCACACCAGCCAGGTTCAAAATACTTCCTTTAAGTAAAATGTTAAAGTACCTCAAAATGATGGTTAGCTATTCTCAGGAAATGTTTGTTGATTGAATGGATGAATATAAGAATGAATAGATGAATACAGAAAAGGCAAAAATTATGGGTCCAACTCGGTTCTGTTGGTGACTAACTGCTTGGACCTGGGTTCACTTAAGATGTGAACTCTTTATTGCTGAAGGTTCTGTAACAGAGCACAGGAGTCTAGGTTCTCCAGAGAAACAGAACCAATATATGAGTGTACACATAAAGAGATTTATTATAAGGAATTGGCTCATGTGACTATGGAGTCCTGCAAGTCCCCAAATCTGCAAGGTGAGTCAGAAAGCTGGAAACTCGGGGAAACTGATGGCATAATTCCCATCCAAAAACTTGCACACTTGCTGGAGGAAAGCCAATGTTTTAGTTCAGTCCAAATGAAGGAAAAACAAACAATATCCCAGTTCGAAGGCCATTAGGTAGGAAGAATACTCTCTGACTTAGGGTGGGATCAGTCTTTTTGTTCAATTCAGACCTTCAACTAATTGGCTGAGGCCCTCCTACATTAGGAAGGGCAATCTGCTTTACTCAGTCTGCTGATTCAGATATTAATCTCATCCCAAACACTCTCACAGAAATACCCAGAATAATGTTAGCCTAAATATCTGGGCATACTGTGGCCCAATGAAGTGGACAGATAAAATTAGTCATCACACAGAGGCTTAATAACTCCTTGTTTGGGATTTTGCAGAATAGATTCTAAGGTTAAAGTATAGGTTGGATTGCTTTTAAAAGTATCCTCCACTTACTAGAAAGGATGATGCTAGGATTTATAGGATATAAGCAAGTGAAAGGAACATCGACTAAGTAAGAGTAATAAGTACTTTGTTGCAATATTACCTGGAATATAAATACAGCTCAGAGGTCAAGCAAGCTCAGGGTGTACCTAAGTGTTTCCCTTTGAAAGTTCAGAATTGTTAAAGCCCTCAAGTTCTGACTGGTATGCGAGATTGTTTTCATTCTTTGGGTTTTCTCTTCTCTCCAGCACAGGTCAGTTGAAGTGGATTCCTTTATTTCACCTAACGGTCCTTGGTGCCCTCAGTATTCTAAATGACAGAGGCGAGTGAAAGCGATGGCAGAGGTTGGGAACAGCTTTGACAGGCAGAGAGAAGGCTCTGTTTGACCCTTAATGTCTCCTGTACTCATCTTTCATGCCTCTTTCTTCTCTCTGTTGCTCTGTTCAGGTTTTCTCCACCCTTAGGTATCACATTTGTGCAGATGCAATCAGGTGCCTATAGGTGGCAGCAACCTTCTGAAACAGTGGAAGACACAGGATGGATTTCGGCCTTTCACACACTTTCTTGGGGGCCCTGCGGTGTGGTGTGGATCATGTGATGGGTAAATATTCCGACAAACTGTATTTTCCGTTTCTAGAACAAGGAAGTGGTACCGTCCTGGTTTGTGTTAAAATATTTGGTATCCTAAATAAAACTAATAGTGTGGAGTGCGGATAGTAGTAACTCTCATCTTAAAAAAAGTTTAAAAACTTCTGGTTCACATCTATTAAAAAGTGAGGACCCATTGCCTGTGACTGCTGATTTTAATATATGTTGAGCTCTTATCATTTCCCAGCAGCTGTAAGAACAAGGACAGAACTAGGCAGCTTACTAAGGCCTGCAATCAGTTAAGTTCAGAGGTGCAAATAGATATCTCCCCCTCCCTCTTAAAGACAATTTATGCAGAGTAAACAGACCAGTGAGCCCATTTACCCAATACAGATGGCTTTGCCTGATAGGAGTGTGTTACAGAGGTCGTTAAAAGTGAAGGTTCAATAACCTCACATCAAAATACAGTCCTTTACAGGAAAAATAGCTGATGCCAGTGCCATGGAGTTTGTCCATATGGAACGCTGCTGTCTTTGAAAGCCCTCGGGCTGCAAGACAGAATAGAACATTGAGGAAAACTCAGTTTGCCCCGAGGGAACACCCAAGAACTGTTTAAGCCTTTTACTGACTTGAGCAAGTGTTTTTATTTAAAGCCAGGTTTCCGAAAAAGAACTTTATATAGTGTCTTAGTTGGAATATCTGCAGCCTTCCTCCTTCACCCAGCAACCTTCACGGTTACGCTCTAAATTCTGAGGAGAGGCACTGTGATAGAAAGACCAGCTTAGGCTGACATGCACCATTCTCTAAACTCTTTGTGTGGGTATTCATCCTAAATATTTCATATTCATTGTTGAGTAGGTCATTTGCACACACAGTTTAAGAGATTAAAAATAGATTAAAAAGAATACAGTAAAGACACTTTCAAATACCTGCTACCCATCTATAGGTTACCACTGTCATGAATTTTTTATGTATCTGTTGTACCCAGATGTCGTGGTCCCCAAAGACTACGAGTGAGCCCCAAAACCGCTGCAAGAACATGAGAGCTTTATTATTCAAGTTAACTTGGACTTCCCGCTAGCCCACCGGCACAGTGGCGCGACAAGGCAGGAAGTGCGGGTTTCAGGCAAAACAAAGGATTTATAGGGCTGGAAGTAGTGGGTGAGGTAACGTGTGTGGCCCCTGTTGATTGGTCGAGGGAAGGTCCTGGGCCGGGCATTTCCTCTGCATCCCTATTGGCAGGTCTGCACTCTCGCACTGCCCTTCCTCCCTTACATATCCTTCCAGAGTGAAAGTGCGTACAAATAAAGGCAAATATATATATATCTTTATTTTCTTCCTTTTTCAACACAAAAAGGAAAACTCTATTCACATTGTTCCCCACCTTGCAGTTTGAAATAACATTATAGCTTGGAGAACACTCCACACCAATACATAGAAAACTCGCTTATTTTGGTTTACATACAGCTGCATAAAGCCTCTTGCATAAATCAAAGTATATACCATATTTTTTACTAACCATTTCTCCACTAATAGATATTGAAGTTATTACCAGTCTTCTGCAATTATAAACAGTGTTGCCATTAATAATCCTGTAATATATATTTTTATTATCTGCCAGGACATCCAGGGATAAATGGCCAGAAGTGTAATTGCTGGATCTGAGGGTAGATGTATGCTTCCTTTAGATGGATTGCTTGTGTGCTCCCAAACTTTATGTGTTCAAATCTCAACTCCCAATGTGATGCTGTTAGGAGGCAGGGCCTTTGGGAAGTGATTAGGTCATCATCTATGGTGTTCTGCTATAGCAGCCCAGAGGGACTAATACATATTTTAAAGTTTTCTTCTACTCAATCTTGCACACTTTGTATCACGTCCACTTCCACATTATCTTTGGGTGGTTATTGAAAAAAGGGGTCATTGTTTTCATCACATATTCTAAGTGGCTGCTATTAATATAGGTATATGAAGTTATTGATTTCTATGTAAAAATTTTGCACTGTATTACTTCAGTAAGACCTCTGGTAGTTTTTAAAATTGATTAATTGGTTCCTGTAGTTTCCCAAATATTTAGTTTTATTGTCTTCTGCATATAGTTGTTTTCAATTTTCTGTTCCATTTTAAAATCTGAATTATTTTTCAAATTGTATATTTAATTCTATAGGAAAATATCTTAACTAATAAAAGTATAATACTAAAATTAATCATTTCTTCAGGACAGCCTAAGCCACACCCATCAGCCAATCAGAGTGACTGTATGCAAATTAGCCTAGCCAAGGTGGCGGAGGCCGCAGCTCCGGTGTGTGGCTGCTGCCTCTGCCATCTTGGGAGCCTCCATCCTGGGAAGGCATCTGGAGCCCTGGGCCGGCCGATGCCTTCCCAAGCGGAAGCCTTCCAGGGGGGTGGGGACCAGCGGAGGGACCCCTCGGCCCCCTCCTGGGAGGCCAATGGGGTGGCCATCGCCACCCGATTGGCCTCCCAGGTGGAGAAGCCTTCCCGGGGGCAGGGACGAGCCAGTGGGACCCCGCAACCCCTCCTGGGAGGCCGATGGGATGGCCAGTGCCTGGCCAGCACCACCAGATGGGCCTCCCAGGCGGAGAAGCCTTCCCGGGGGCGGGGATGAGCCAGCAGGACCCCGCGACCCCTTCTGGGAGGCCGATGGGGTGGCCAGTGCCTGGCCAGCGCCACCTGATCGGCCTCCCAGGTGGAGAAGTCTTCGGGGGGGCAGGGACGAGCCGGCGGGACCCCGCGGCCCCCTTCTGGGAGGCCAACGGGGTGGCCAGCGCCACTTGATGGGCCTCCCCGGCGGAGAAGCCTTGGGCGGGGCGGGGACTAGCCGGGGGAGCCCAAGGCTCCCTCCTGGGAAGCCTATTGGGTGGCCAGCGCCACCCCAGCCTCGGCTTCCCAGGCGGATGGCCCGGAGGGTCAGTGGGAGCTGTGGCCAGTCTGAAAACTGCCCTTAGCCCCTCACCCAGGCTTGCCACACCCCCTGGGGTGAGGGTCTCCACTGGGGAGCTTGACCAGTCTGCAAACAGACATTGGCCCCTCACCCAGACTGGTCAGTTTCACCAGCAGGTGGACATCCCCAGAGGCGTCCCAGACTTTGAGAGGGCACAGGCCGGGCTGAGGGAACACCCCCCCCACACACACACACACACACACCGCCCCAGTGCACAAATTTTTGTGCACCGGGCTCCGAGTTAAATAGTAATGATATTGGTAGGCATCCTTGATTTGATTATGATACTTAATAGAAATATCTCTAGTACTGGCTTTTGAACTGAGATACAGACATTTTGTCTAGTTAAAGTAGTGTCCTTGAATTCTTAGTTTTTATTGATTTTAGAGAGAGTGGAAGGGAGAGAGAAAGAAACATGGATGTGAGAGAAACACATCAATCAGCTGCCTCCTGTGTACACCTCAACTGGGGTGGAACCTGCACAACCTAAAAATACGCCCTGACCGGGAGTCTAACTGGCAACCTTTCAGTGCATGGAACAAAGCTCAACCAACTGAGCCACGCCAGCCAGGGCCATGTATTCTTACTTTATTAGTATTTTCATCAAAAATGGTTATGGAAATCTTTAAAAGTCTTTTGAGAGACTATGAAGATAATCATAGATTTTCAATTATTATGGTATTTATATCAGTACATTTCCTACTATTAAGTCATCTTTGAATTTAGCCAAAGCTTCACTTAATTATAATTCTTTTAGTGTTACTGAAGTCTGTTAGTATTTTATTTAGGGTTTTGGAATTACTATTCATGTGTAATATTTCTTGATAATTTTTTCAAATTTCATGTTGATATTAATATATTTACTTTAAAAATAATTTGGAGGGTTTTCTTTTTTTTTATCCTCTCTGCAATAGCTTCCATAATATTGGAGTTATTCATTCTTTAGTTTTGGTAGAATTTCCCTGTGAATCCATCTAGCTCTTTGTCATCTCTGGGGTTTTTGTTGTTATTGTTTTTCTATGAAAATAAGCCATTGGTTTTATTTCTTATTTCCTCTGATGTTCACTTTGGTAAATTACTTTTTCCTAGCAAATTATTCATTCCCTCTAAATATTAAGAACATTTTCAGAGAATTGAACAAGTGAGCTCATATTATTCTTCTAATTTTCTCTCTTTCTTTGATATATTTTCTTTTCTACTTCTAAGTATTTTTTCTAATTTTATCCTTGTTAAAAGTAGATTTTTGAGTTTATATATTTTTTCATTAACAGTGCTACTATTTTCCTATTTTCTAACTCATTAAATTCTGTTTGTAACTTTGAAATGGCAGGTATTATAGGCTTTATTTTTTAATTTTTTGAGGAAGATAAAAATGTGTTTGTTTTCCATCATTTTTTATTTTTGTATGTTATAAAAGCTATTTTTTAAATATATATTTTTATAGATTTCAGATAGGATGAGAGAGAGAGAGAGACAGAAATATCAATGATGATCTGCTGCCTCCTGCATGTCCCACACCAGGGATCAAGCCCACAAGTTGGGTATGTGCTCTGATCAGGAATCAAACCATGACCTCCGGTTCACAGGTCAATGGCTCAACCATTGAGCCAGGCCGACCGGGCTGAGAATTGGAAAACTTTTTAGTTATTTTCCACATTTTAACTTATATATATATATTTTATTAATGATCATTGAAAAGTTAACATTTCATGACTCGGCTATTAGCAGAATATTTTTATACATAGTTGTGGAACAGGTTAATAATCCAGGCTTCACAGAAAAAGGCTCACTTCTTCTCCACTGCCATAAAAAGTGACTGCTATCTATTGTGTGTCTGTGTGATTTGTATTTCCATTTCTCCTCTGCCCGTCTGAGCAGATTGAGTCCATCATGACTTCTGTTATCAACTGCTCTCATTCTGCTACAACACATCCATTGTTAAAAATATAAGATATATCTCTTGCACTATCTTTTTAAAATGTGCTTATTATGGCTCAACTCACCATTCTGTGAGCTTCTTTTTTCCATTTCCTCCCAGCTGCTGCCTAGTCTTTGGTTTTTGCAAGTCCCTACAGGTTTCTGAAGCATGTAAATGATCTGACTTCTAAATTTCATGACAGTTTAATTTGCAAGATTTAAAACATTCTCTAGTTACTTTTGTTTTCTTTTACAGGAGAAGAGGGGGAAAGCCCTGATTTACACAGTCATGTCCATTTTCTTCTGAGTTTTTAATGGAATCTCTGATTCTGTTATTCTATCTTCTGTGCCCCTTATGCTATGTTTACTCATCTATGTGCAAGTTCTTTCTGCCATTTGACTATCATGGATAAGCTCTTTGCCTGTGTATTTTTTCCTTCTGGAAACCACATGCCCTGCTATCATTTTTGCATATTAATTTATTTTCAAACTTGAAAATGTATTTTTCCCATTCCCTTCCTTAGTTTATAAAAAGTTTAGAAATTCATAATATATGGAATGAACATTAATTTAGTAATCGCTGATCTAAAGTACCTAATATTGCAAATTCACTGTTTTTTTAAAATACTCATATAACAATGTTAAGTGTATAAACAGCAGTTCCTTGATTTCCAGGAAGTTTATGATCTGCTGAAATCACTTACTTCTTTTTATTACCAATTAATTTAAATCAAACAATGAAATTAAAAAAAAATGATAATAGGCAGCCTTGAAGTTAGCTTGCAAACAGTGTACCAGTCAGTAGCTATTTTTATCAAAATAGTCAAGAAGACAGCAGCTACTTGAGTTGTGGTTTCAGCTGGTTCATTTCCTGTGTGCACGCACATGAATTGCCTGCCTTCTCTGACTCCCTGCCTCCTCTTCTGTAAAAGGAAGTGTTTGGTGGTCGCCAAGTCCTCTGCTGTACTTAACATGTCCCACCACCCACATGGTACCCCTTAGGCATTGCACTGAAAACTTCAGGCGTACTTACATCCTAGGACGTCGGGAATCCATGCAACTCCATCTTCTACCCACTCCCCCTAACATGCTCTCCGGGCTCCTGTGTCTATTAGCTGGCCCCTTGACCTGCACCTGCTTTTGTCACCTTATCTCCATCCTTGAACTGGTGTTCTTTGTTTCCAGTGTAACTGCACTCCAGGCCCTATTTTCTGAATCTTGCTTGACTTCTCACTGCAGCTACCCTAAACCCACCACCTATTAAAGCCCAGTTCCACCACAGGAGCACAGGGAGGTGCTCAGCTCTGTGTCCCTGCCTCCACAGCAGCTTGCTCTCTACCAGCCCGTGAACGTGCCCAGTTTCACCAGCTGTGTCTCAGCTTCCCACCAGTGCTTCACCAGTGATGCAGGTCCCATAGACAGGGATGAGGATTGTGTTTTTCTTCTGATTCAAATTTATTTAATCTAAAGACTATTTTCTTTTCAAGACAAACTCTTTTTCTTTCTCTCTTTAGTCTTTTGCCTATGTTTTATGTTTACTTCTAATAGTCTCTCTCTCTCTCTCTCTCTCTCTCTCTCTCTCTCTCTCTCTCTCTCTTACACAAAATATACATACCTCACAGGAAACGGAAATTTGCCTCCATTTGGGGTCCTGAAACAAAGCTCTGAGGTACAATTCAGGGTATTTTGCTAATCAGATTTTCTACACCAGGAAATGAGTGTAAATATCTACCCTCCCCCCCATTTTTTTTTTCTGAAACAGATTGTGAACAAGTGGAAGTCAAAACCCTCTTTGAATACAATTCTTGGAAGTTAGACATCGCAATTACCATTATTTCCCCATGAAAGGCTTTGCAGTACTTAATAGTTTATCTCCATGACAACCAGATGAGCTGAGTTTTTTTCTGCTATTTTTTCTTTTTTTAATTCACATGTGAATCAGTTAAAAGTATGTATCCCAACACATCATAATTAGTCATTTACAGGGCCAGTATGAGGACGGGCTCCCTTAGTTTGGAGGTCAGATTGTCTCCACAAAGTAGGCCATCTGAGTTTCAAGAACTTGTTTACTTTGTTTAAAGCCCAACATGATAATTTTGGGCCTTAAACAAAATTTACTAGTGATGTGACTTTATACAATTTAATTTCTTAACTCCCTCATATTGAGGTTTTTCACATCTACCTCAAGAACTGGTAAACGGATGCATTAGATAAGGTGTAAGCAATTGCCTTACTGCTAACCATGTAGGAAGTGTTCACAGTCTTCGTCCTTTTCCTCTTTTCCTCAGCCGTGTCGTCTGTGGCTGGGCTGTTGACATTCCTGCTTCACTGGTTCCCAGAAGGGAGGAGGCATACAGCAGTCTGTCTGTTAGGGCTCCGAAGCTTCCACTGCTGGTGGCAAAGCCTTCCACTATGTGTCAGGGATGGGCTGGCCAATTTAGCCAGTTACTTGTGAAACAACTTATTCTCTCAGAGAAGCAGCTGCTGCTTTGTGCTGATTTCACAAAAGGGAAATCTATCCTCTCACCAAGTAGTCAAGCATAATGAAGAAAAACTGGCGGAATAATTGGGGTTGTTGCTGGATCTCACTTAATATTGTGGGAAAGAAAATATATAGAACAAGATCCTATTTTTGTTGTAAAAAATATCACCTGAGGATATTTTCTTCATTGATTTTTTTAAAAAAAAAAAGAGTGTGGAAGGGAAAGAAAGGTGGGGGCAGAGACAAACATCAATGTGAGAGAGACACATAGATCTGTTGTGTCCTACACCCACCCCAACCAAGCTGGGGATCAAACCTGCAACCCAGGTACGTGACCTTGACAGGAATCAAACCTGTGACACTTTTGTCTAACTACTGAGCCATGCTGTCTAGAACAACAATCTTTAAAGGGAAGTGTCCACCTCTCTGTGTGGAGTGCCTAAGTACAGCCAGTCAAACATGTAGAGTCAAATAGATAGTGTGAAGGTCACTCAAAGCTATAGGTAGATCCAGAATTCTAGGCAAAATATCTTATGAGTTGAAAAATGAAATATATGCCTGAAGATCTACCTCTTTGTCTCTTAGCACCTTAGTTAGAAAACTCAACGAACAATCAGAAGACAATTATGTAGATATAATTGGCTCAATTTTAGGGTATTTTTAGGTTTAAGAAATTCAGGACCAAGAGAAGATGGTTCCTTCATAGAACCATCTTTGGGTAGAGCTACTGCGTAGAGGACAGAGGAGAGTTGTTGCTGGAAGTGAGGCAAGATGAAAGTGCAGGGACAAACTCATAAAGAAATTTGTCATCCTAAAGGTTTTGAATTTTTTCTTATCTGGTGGTAGACACATAATGCACCAGAATTAGAATGTTTAGAATTTATAGTGGTTCCAAGTTATCAACCTAATTCTATACAGTCATGCACGACAAAAAACAAAACAAACAAAAAAACATACAAAAATCGATATCTATTCTCATGGTTATTGTGATGGGTAAAAGTTTCTCAGAAGTTCCAATTCTTTCCCTGAAGCACTGTTTTTACAGACCTGTCCATTAATATTCTAATGAAAATGTTTTCAATGTGGGAAAACAGATCCTGCTGTATTGAAAAGAGGTGACATGACCGGTATAGTGGATAAGTGTTGATCTCTGGACCCAGGTTGTCCGGATTTATATCCATTAGACTGGTGTGACCTTGACAAAATTACATGGCCTCTTCATGTGTCCGTCTTGCCAATTATAAAATAGAGGCCATAGCAGTCCTGTCTTCAGATCAGAAAGTGGTGGGAAGTAAAATTAATATAAGGCACCATATAAATGTTAACTCTTATTAGTTCTTTCCCTACTGTTTTTGCATCAAAGCTGAAAGAATTCTTATGCACTGGCTGAACTGTCAAGCAAATTTTGTTTGATGACATACAAGTATAGGGTCACTGATCTGAAAGAATTTACAGCTAGAAATAATTTTGCCTATAAAGTAGAAAAGTGGTCAAATAGACTCTGGAGTCTCTACCACTGGAATGATACCATTGCACGGATTTTCTTGGTTGGGATTCTATAGATGCAACACTCCAGGATCACTGCTCCCCTTTGCTCTTGTTCGGCAGCAGCAGTTGTCTGGCACCTGTCAGCCATCCAGATAGCTTCTCCCACTGTTACCATTTTCACAGAGAACAGTTCCATGACTCCAGAAACTGCCTTCAGTTTCATTCATGGGACACTTGCTGCTCTCTTCCTTTGTGCTTCTCCACTCCCTCAATACAGCAATAGTATGTACGGTAGACATTGTCCAAATGAAATCTCATTTGCCAAGGGCCACTCTACTGAGATTAAATAGCTGATCTGGACCTTTGTTCAGCTGTGGCTCTCTCAGTTCACGCAGACTAAGACTCTGGCCACCTGAAGGTTTTCTCCTTTCTTCCTTCCTTCCTTCCTTCCTTCCTTCCTTCCTTCCTTCCTTCCTTCCTTCCTTCCTTCTCCCTTCCTTCCTTTTTCTCCATTTCCCTCTCCCTCTCCTTCTCCCTCTCCCTTTCTCTCATCCTTTCCCTCTCCTTCTCCTCTTCCTCCCCCCTTCTCCTCCTCTTCCTCCTCCTCCTCTTCCTCCTTCCCTCCTCCTCCTCCTTCTTCTTCTTCTTCTTCTTCTTCTTCTTCTTCTTCTTCTTCTTCTTCTTCTTCTTTCTCTCTCTCTCTCTCTCTCTCTCTCTCTCTCTCTCTCTCTCTCTCTCTCTCTCTCTCTCCAGAATCCATGGACTACATTAAACTAGATGTATAATAGCCATCACGCACTGACCAGTTCAGAGAAAGCACATTTAATGCTCTCAGGCTTTTTTCTCTGAAGTGTCTTTTTCCTGCTTTTAAAGCTCTTTCTTCCTAGCACTCATCCCACCCTAATCCCTGTAGCTTTCAGATGAAATAATGCTTTCCAATGTGAACCTCTATCTACTCTAAAAAGAGAGCAATATTGAAAATGACCATTTCTCCAGGATGCCTAAGCCACACCCACCAGCCAATCAGTGTGGCTGTATGCAAATTAACCCAGCCAAGATGGAGGTAAACCACCATGGAACTAGATCAAATAGGAGGTTTCCATTGCACCAGGAGTAAATTGTCTGCCTAGGCCAGCTGGGCCTATCTCTGCTCAAGGCAACATAGTTGCAATTATAGAAGCCACAGAGCTGAAGCAAACAGGAGGCTTCCGTTGCACCAATGATGGAGGAAACTGCCTAGGCTGGCTGGGTCTCTACTAAGGCAACACTGTTTCAATTATAGAAGCCACAGAGCTGAGCAAATAGGAGGCTTTGTTACCTGCCTAGACCTCGGCTTAAAGCAACAGTGTTTCAATTATAGAAGATATATCTACCCCAGAAATCTGATTCCAGCCAGCCTCCCTGGGACATTGGGTCAATGGGAGCTGTGGGCAGCCTGAAAGCCTGAAAATGGCCTTCAGCCCATCAAACAGGCTGGCCACACCCCAATGGGGTGAGGGTCCACACTGGGGGACTTGGGCAGCCTGCAAACAACCCTCAGCCCCTCACCCAGGCTGCCCAGGCACCCCAGTAGGGACCCAAAACCTGAAAGAGCTGTGGGCAGCCTGAAAACAGCTCTCAGCCTGTCTCCCAGGCTGGCCACACCCCAATGAGGTGAGGGTCCACACTGGGCGGGTTGGCCAGCCTGCAAACAGCCATCAGCCCCTCACCCAGGCTGGCCAGTCATGCCAGCAGGTGGACATCACCTGAGGGGTCCCAGACTGCCAGAGGGCACAGCCTGGGCTGAGGGACCTCCTGAATGCACAAATTTTTGTGCACCGGGCCCCTAGTTGAATCATTAAATGGAACTTCAAGGCCATGTAGGATCCTTTGCCACACTTACTTGTTCCTGGGATTACTAAGGGAGAATGTCTTGTCCTTTGTTGTTCTGTGTGCTTTTCTTAGCAGTTATATTTTTAAAATAGAGTCACCATTACATCCTCAGTTTGTATCAACAAAGAAATATTAAATATTACCCATAAAGTTGGAAAGTGATCTGAAATATTAAAGTTCATAAAAACAGGTAACAGTTTTGAAAAAATTAATATTACAAATGACACTTCTATTTTAATCTCACTTTCAGTTAAAACATTGGCCATCTCTTTTATTTGGGGTTAGATAGCAAGTATCAGTATAGATCTGTTTAGTGGATAAATATTATTCTGTTCAATTCTTCCCTTTGGGTTTAGCAGGACAAATAAATGAAAACAAATGTTATTTGTCCTTTCTGCAGCAGATACTTGAAGTCTATACTATCATAAACATGCTTATCAACCAGAGAATCAAGTTTAATTTTTCTTTTAAGATGTAATTAATGCCAACTTTCATTCATCTTTCAAATTTCAGCAATGTCACTTTTTCAACAAAACTTCCCTGGACCCAGCTTAGAAGATATGCCTTTAATTGTGATCCTACAAAACCTCATCCTTCCTCTTTGTGAGGTAATCAAACTTTTAACTAAATAATTCAAGTATTCATTTGTCTATTGCCTAGTTCTCTTCTAGATGGTAAACTCCACTAATGCATGGGCTCACTGACTGGTGTCTGGCAGAAGGCAAACCCCTGTCAGGTCCTCATTTAGTCTTCCTTGAATGAACAGATGAACAAATGGTAATGACAGATTAGTAGTAGCATTTTCAGAATCTCCTCTGGATATTTATTTGGGGAAGATGATTGTGTACCATCTCAGAGAGAAATGTAAGCATAATTTATATGCAAACTTTTCTTGTTTTTGGAGTTCCTAATGTAGGATGAAGATTTTTGAACTTCCAGTTTCATTAGTTGAACAATTGTACATACCCTGCTCTCTGTACTTAGTGAAAGGTTACAGGGAAATACAAGTGAGGCCTGAAGAATTCTTTCCTTCAACATCATATTTTAAGCACCAAATCCTGCCTTCTAAGCCAGTTAAATTTCTAATAGTACCTAATATACTTTTGCAAGTACTTTGGCTCCTTAGAAATGACATCATTGACTCAAATGGCTTCCTTGACTTAAAATGACAAACTTGAACCCTGAAGTCTCATCTCAATTAGATCCTAGCTTACTAACCAGGGAACCTTGGTTCTGGTTGTGCAGAATGCAAATGGTAATGATGACAGCAATGGTGCCATGCTCTGGACTTCCTGTGAACATTGTTATTCATAATCACTGAGGCCATTATGTTCTTGGCATTTTCTATTTATGCTTCAGTGAATAGGACATCAGGCTTGCATCTTGGCTCAGAGAGGCAGACAATAAACAAGGAAGCGTGTGTGTGTGTGTGTGTGAGTGTGAGTGTGTGTGTGAGAGTGTGTGTGTGAGTATGTGAGTGTGTGTGTGTGAGTGTGTGTGAGTGTGAGTGTGAATATTTCACAAGGTAACTAATGTGATGGACAGAAATGAGAGTGGTAGGGAAGGCCTCACTGATAAGGGAACATAAGACAAAGATTCAAAGAAGATAGATAAAGGAATCATGAAAATCCCTAATTTAAATAACTATCTAAACTATTAAGTGAGATGCATTAATGGTTAGCTATGTGCCCCCAGAGGAAAGTGCCTAACTTGGAAACCTTGCAGAAGGTCCCAGTGAAGGCTTTGAGCAAAGTCCCCATTTCTCTCTTGGTGCCTACCCAGATTTCTCTCCAGCAGGTTTGAACAGGCTCAGCCTTATTATTATCATTATTATTATGATTACTCTTTGAGACTTCATGCCAGGCTACCATGTCTTGGAAGGGTGCTTGGGGCCACAAAGCAATGCCAGATTTCAAAGGCTACAGGCCTGTATCCTTGAAGAAGTGAGAGAGGGGAATGGTGCTGGGGCATCCCTTGCAACTCTGCCTTATCTTACAAAAGTCCACACAGGTCAATTCCACTTCCTTACCCTTTTTGTTTATACCCTTTGCAGACTATGGAGAGAAGTCCATCTTAGTGTCTCAACAGATAAGAAAGGCAATCAGTAGGAACCAGACTTTGCTGCACATCAGAATATCCTGGGAGCTTTTGAAATTTTGATACCAAGGTTGCTCCCCATACTAATTAAGGCAGAACCCCTGGGAGTAAGACCCAGATATCTGTATTTGTTAAAACACCCTATGAGAATCCAGGGCCAAGGAATAGTGGTGAAGTGGAGCCTACTCACACAAAATCATTTGCATATATTCCTTTGATAGAAGAAATATATCTAATCTGGCTCAGAGTGTCACGAAAACATTGAAATTTCTTGAATGTTTAGAGTTTATTTTGTTACTTGAACAAGCCCCTTCACACTAGAGGAGTTTATGTTAATGATATGACTCAAGGTGGGCTCCTAGATAGCTTCAGGGGAAGAACTAGCCACAGCAGAAAGGCCAAACACATACTTGAGCATTGCAACTTCCAGCCACATCTCTGACCTCTGGAGAGGAAACAGGGGACTGGAGATTAAATTTAGTCATGTGGCCAAGAATTTAATCATGTCTCCATAATAAATGCTGTAAAAACAGGAAGGTGGCATACCCTGACTCCATAAGGACAGATGCTCCTGCATTTAGGACCTCCCTAGATATTGTCCTATGTACCTGTTCTTTTGAACCATCTATAATAAAATAATAATCATTAGTATAGCACTTTCCTGAGTTCTATGCATCATTCTAACAAATCATTGAACCTGAGTGTATTGTGAAAAGCCCAAATTTGTAGTCAACTGGGCAGAAGTGCAGGAGGTATGGGGATGCCTAAAATTTGTGGTTGCCATCTAAAATGGGGACAGTCTTGTAAAAAAATATTGCCTTTAATTTGTAGGTAGTTAGTGCAATAACTGAGTTGAACATCAAGAACCCGCCCAATTGTTATCAGAGACTTGATATCAGAACGTACTTCCCAACTTTGTGTTCAGTGATTTCATATTGGCAGCTAAACATCAGCCACAGTGAGAATATTTACACTGTGACAAATGGCAAGTGCCATAAATCAGGGCTAATTCTCTCTCTGCCTCTAAGAACTGGTTGCTAACTCTATCAGCACACCACTGTTTAGAACCAGTAGCTTGGATCAGTAGATGCTCATTAAGAAATGCTGAATAGCCATGGCCAATGTTGTTCAGTTCTTAGAGTATCAGCTCATACACTAAAGGGTTGTGGGTTCCATTCCCAGCCAAGGGCATATACCTATGTACCTGGTTGCAGGTTCATCCCTAGCAGAGATGGGGCACTGTGTGGGTAGCAACCAATCTCTCTCTCTCTCTCTCTCTCTCTCTCTCTCTCTCTCTCTCTCTCTTTCTTTCTCTCTCTCTCTCTCTTTCCCCCTCTCTCTCTTTCTATTCCTGCCCTCTCACTCTCTCTAAAAATCAATGGAAAATATCCTTGGAAGAGAATTAATAAACAAACAAGAAATGCTGGCTAGGAGGACAGAGTCTGAACATACTGAAAATTGCTGTTTCACGCCTATTCATACAAGGCCAAACTTGCTTATATGCGAAGATCAAATCTTCCTTCTGCAAATTCCTTCATAGAGTTCCACTTCAATGGGAGATGTACCCAACCTGTTTATTATCCTAACCTTCAATGAGTAGGCAAAATTCTACTTAAGAATGTTATTGGACGAAGTAGGGGGTCTTTTTCTCTACTAGGATCTGGGGGTGGGTGACCTTATGATATTTTGAGAAAATGAATTTTCTGAGACTCACATGGGAGAATGAGTGATTTTTATTTGTGTGGAATTACATCCCTGAGTTTCTAAAGTCCCATTTCCCTTGGTTTTGTCATAGAAGAAGTGCAGTTTGGGTTTCAAGAAAGCTAGAAGCAGAGACAGTGTCCAGAGGTGCCTTTCCATGTTGGACCTGGGTCCAGTTCAACATCAGGTTAGTTGCAGTCCATTAGTTCATTGTGTGTGGGGTCCACATGCCTATGGACAGGTGGGTGAACATAGAGGATCCCCATAAGCCCAGAATCACAGGAGTCCCAGGAATCCCAAGAGTCCCAAGAGCAGTAAGAACACCAAAGAGTGAATTTTTTTTTGTTCAGGGGATTACATATCCCAAATTTCTGCCCTTGCAGTTGCCACACCCATTCTGGGCAATCACATTTGTTCTCAGGTATGACAGCAAGTACCTTCCCTATGTCCCCAACATTACTGAACATATATCTATCTCCCTTTGGACCAGTAGGGACTGTAAAGCTGTACCTTCCTCATGAAGCTGCCCAAGCTATGTGCCTATAATGTCTGGCCTTCCCTTTGTTCCATTTCTTATTATGAATAATTAGGTTAATTACAGTGCCATCAAGAAGACAATTCTGCTATGCAATAAATCAGAGAGAAGCCATAATTACTTCTTCATGTCAACTTCCTGTGTTAACTTTTCATGCTTCTTTCTTCTTCCTTTTGAATTGTTTAATTTGTTGTAGATCTTTAGAAGTGGATGGGTCCTATTCACATCGTAGCCTCAGTTTGACTCAAATCCCTTTCTGGGAACTCAGAAAAGACATCAGGAAATTCACTTAAATGTTATGAGTTTTCTGAGATAATTAACCCACCAGTTCAATTCCCTCCTGGAACTCTCCCCTTCCCCACTGCCCAATCCTCTTTAAGTTTTGTTCTAATTTGCTTAATATTTCATCTTTTCTGACTCATAATTCACTTAGGAACAGGAACACGCATACATCATTCAGGAAACCACTGTTTGGGAAATCTCTGACCCTTTCATATCCATTTTTTCACTGTTTATTTAAAGCAAAGGTTCGGCTGTTCCCCTGACATTTGCATTTAGGATTCAATTGCATTCTCAAGGGATGTTAAAAATTTTGCAATATATTGTAAGAATTGACTCACCTAAAGGAATGAATCATAGTAAGAATTTAATTAGGGCCTTGTGGGTGGGGAAGCAGGAACAACAGCTGGAAGACATGGAGACTTAAGAATTCAGTTCAAAGTAAAATGTGACTTCATAAAGAGATGGCCCCCTTATACACATACACACACACAAACACACACACACACCCCACATACACACACACACCCCACATACACATACACCACTTCTTGTAGTTCCTTACATTAGAGCAAACTAAATAGCTAAACTAAACTCTCCCCGGGACTGGGGGTGAGGGTAGGGAAATAAGAAGATGTAGGTAAAAGCATACAAAGTTTCAGTTATTCAATGAATAAAATCTGAATATCTAATGTATAACATGGTGACTACAGTTGATTGCTTTGTATAATTGAAATTTGCTAAGAGTAGAGCGTAAGTGTTCTCCAAAAACAAGAGCAAATATATAATGTGATGGATGTGTTACCTAACCTGATGGTGAGAATCCTTTTACAATGTTTACATGTATCAAATCATCATGTATATTTTATATTATAATTGTGTTTGTCAATTATATCTCAATTAAGCTGAAGAAAAAGGCATCCATTTAGAGGTCTCTTACACACAACTTACCAAGCCTCTGCTAAGTCTCTACTACCCTGATTCCTTCTTCATTTTCTCTTCGATGCACCTTTGCTCAGAGCCTCCTTTCCCTTTCTCAACCTTTCATCAACTAGGGGAAAAAGGCACAATTACAGATAGGCGTAAGCTAGATTTCAAGACTGGGTCCTGGGGAGACAATGCAAGTAGGTGCTGGGCAAGACTGCCACATTTCATCTGTCTTCCCTATTGGTGGGATTTAGCACCAACTTGCAATGTTCATTTGTACTTGGCAGTCTATTTGGTTTCATTTCTGTTTTCCCTCTGTCTGGTAAATTTCTATCAAGTATGTCAAAATTGCCTAAGAGAAACATTCAAATTTCATTAATTAGATATGAGAAGGCATATCATGTGATAGTGCAAGTTCAAGCTCAGGAATCAGACATCTGATAATTTATCTATACAACAGAGATAAGACCAGAGGTTTGTCATTCATTAGTTAAGATAAGGCATTCAAATTGCATAGCATAGTACCTGGCGCGTAGAATACTATTTTCACGTTAGCTATAATTATGATTTATTTCAGAAATATTACTGAACAAATAGGGGAAGGTAGTATAGCAGAGTCATGTACTCAGACCAACTGCAATATGTTTTCCAATTGTAGAGATCAGTAATGTATGATTTAAAGAAATAAAAGACAAAATTGCCTCACTTCATTGTTGGCTGAGTTTTGATAGAATAACAACATTGAAAAATATTGCCCATTTGAAGAACTGGGATTCTTGAAGCACTTTTAATTTCCAAGTATGTATGCTTTTCAACGACAACTCTCAAAGCACCTGTGGTATTAAGCATTTCTCTTTTAAGAGAGCAGCATGGTTTCTTTAAGTCATATTCTTTTGCATCACGCATTGCCAAGGTGATTTTTTCCATATCCTAACATGTGTTCTTACATCGTATTTAATTTAGGAAGATTATAACCAATGATCAGATTTAGCTCCCACCTGAATTCATCATCATCTTTATCCTATCTAATAAAAGAGTAATATGCAAATTAAGCACCACTCCATCACAAAGATGGCCGCACCCATAGCCACAAGATGGAGGTGCCCAGTCCAGCTCAGCCCCACCACTGAAGTGGTCAGGCCTGTTAGCCAGGCAGGTGGTGGAGGAGGCGGGGGCCTAAGGGATAGAACAGGCCATCAAAGGGGGCTGGGGGTACCCTGCCCAGGCCAGAGGCCTCTGCCAGAGACCTCAGGCATAGACAGGGGTGGAGCTGGTGATTGGAGGGGGCAAGTGTGGAGATGCAGTCAGAGGAGGCAGGGGTGGAGCCTGTGATCAGAGGGGTATGAGGGTGCCCTACCCAGGCATAAGGCCAGGGCCAGAGGCCTCATGCCTGGGCAGGGGCAAGGCCAGAGATCACAGGGGTTTGGGCTCCACAGAGCCAGCAATCGGAGGGGCAGAGGCGTAGCCTGCAATTGCAGGGTTCTGGGCACTAGCGGAGCCAGCAAAGCAAGGGTCTGGGATCCCCTGACCAGGTTGCAGCCTTGGCTGGAGTCTGCAGTGGGGCAAGTGTAGAGCCAGCAAAGCAGGGGCCTGGGGGTCTTCTGTCTAGGCCTATAGCCTTGGCCAGAGGCTGCAGTGGGGCAAGGGGGGAGGTGGAGATGGCAGAGGCCTAAAGTTACTCCTGTCCAGGCCTGTAGCCTTGGCCAGAGGCTGCAGTAGGGCAAGGGTGGAGCCAACAATGGCAGGTGCCTGGGGGTCTCCTGCCCAGGCCTGCAGCCTCAGCCAAAGGCTGCAGGCCTGGGCAGGGCCAAAGCCGAGTGATCGCAGTGGCCTATGGGTTCCTGCCCAGTCCTGCAGCCTTGGCCAGAGGCTGCAGTAGGGCAAGGGCAGAGCTGGCAATAGGAGGGGGCAGGATCAAAGCTGGTGATCACAGGGGCCTTCTCTCTGTGAAGCCAGTGATCAGAGTGGCTTGGGGCTCTTCTGCCCAGGCCTTCAGCCTCAGGCAGAGACTGCAGGCCTAGGCAGGGGCAGAGCCAGTGATTGCAGGGGTCTGGGGTTCTCCTGCCCAGGCCTGCAGCCTTGGCCAGAGGCTGAAATCCTGGGCCATGGTGGAGCTGACAATCAAAGGGACCTGGGCAGAGGTAGAACTGGCCATCGCAAAGGTCTGGGGGTCCCATGCCCAGGCCTGCATCCTGGGCCAGAGGTTTCAGGCCTGGGCAGGGGTGGAGCTGCTGATCAGAGTGAACTAAAGAAGAAACACCTGTTCTTACCACTCATTGGCTAAGTTCCCTGTATGCCATTGGTAATATTCTTAGTAACTTGGGTAATAAGAATCCAAAAAGGTGATCTAGGGTTTTTCCACCTCACTCCTGGTGAAAAAAAATGAAGGGCCACTGCTGGAGGACTAAGGAATGTCATATCCTGCCCTAGCTGGTTTGACTCAGTGCATAATGCCTCACCCTGCCAACTGCAGGGTCTGGGTTCAATTCTGACCAAGGTCATGTACCTAGGTTGCAGGCTCCTCCCTGGCCAGAGCCCAGGTCAGGGCATATGCAGGAGGCAACCTATCAAAGTGTTCCTTTGATGTTTCTCTCTGTTTTTCCCTTCGTTTCCACATTCTCTAAAAATCAATAGAAACATATCCTCAGGTGAGGATAAGAAATAAATAAATAAATAAATAAATAAATAAATAAATAAATAAATGTCATAGCCTATTAAAGACACATCTTGAAAATGCCTAAATAAAGTTGTCATTTTTTCATGGTGAAGGGACTGGAGTCCGAGTTGATGAAAACACCTTGGTGGCTGCAGTGACTGGCAGTGGCTGCAGCAGCGGGGTTATGGGGCTGGTGGCTTCCCCTGATTAGCCTGGTCGCCTCCCACAAAGGGAGGCCAGACTGTGGCTTAGGCCCACTCCCCAAGGGGAGCAGGGAACAGGCCTAAGCCGACAGTAGGACACCCCCTGAGGGCTCCCAGTATGTAAGAGGGGGCAAGCTGGGCTGAGGAACCCCCCCCCCCCAGTGCACGAATTTTGTCCACTGGGCCCCTAGTTTTTATATAAAGCTCTTCAATGTGTTTGTTCTTTAGATTTCAAACATATTTATGAGTACCATTTATGGGTCACAAAAACCAAAAATCACTCACTCTCAATTTTTTTCTTTTCCTAAATTGTCCCTAATGTCCCATCCAATCACTTTTTCAATATCTGTTTCCCTGATAGGCAGGTTCTAAATTTTTACTAGTATTTTATACCATGATCTCCCCAGCAGCTAACACAATGCCTAGATCCTAACAGACACTTGCCAATTCTTTTTTAAATTGTTTTGCACTGTTTTGTTTTTCCTGTTCCATTGATTATAAGTAGTGCTGTACGCCACAGGGATAAGAAGCAACAGATAAAAACGATGGCCCTTCCAGTCCTACCATACCTATAATATTTTGCATCCTGGAAGATATCACTTGTAAACACCTCTGGTTTTGTTCGCACCCCAGTGACTCTAAGGAATGCATTGTGCATCTTCAAATAAAGCAACTGATGTCCTGGCTCTTAGGCTGAGATGGAGGAGTTCAAGGAATTAGGATGATTCTCTTCCTCATTGAGCCCTGACACTTGGTCATCTCCTCCATGTCCCTCCTACCAGTGGGAGGATGAAGAAAAGGAAAGGAGGAAGTCAGACAGGACTGAAAGCCTTTTACCCACTTAAAAAATGAAATGAAAAACCACAGAGAAAAAGAACCCCTTTTCAACCTCAGGCTCTGTTGTAAGCTCTAACCTATAGATAAAGTAACAGATTGATGATTGTGATCATTAACTGTGAGAACCTATTTATTGTTTGTATTGCTGACTTTGGTTGGGGAAAAACATTATGGGGGAGCTAGAAGTAGTGTGTTGTAGAGCTCATTGCTCCCCACCTAAGCATCCCTACAGACAAAAATCTTCCTTACATGTCAGGATAATATTTGTTTTTATTATTTAAATGGAGAGAACACTTTGGTTTCCCCTAAAATGAAGGTCACAGAGACCTCTGATTTTAATACACTTTAATATACAGATACTTGCAGGCTTTAGAAAATTTTAATTACAAGCAACTTTCAGAATTCTACTGGGGTTATCATTCTAGCCTGAGGAATGACCATGATCTGACAAATCAAGACAGACTAATAGAAGATAAACTCTTTCCAAAAGAATCAACTAACCACCAATTCCCAGTATCTCTGAGGAGGATCCTGGAGTGAAAGGATCATATGAAAGTATCACATTTTCTTCACATGCCAGAGGATGACGTAGGAGCTGAGGCTGAGTTGCACATTGAGAAATTCAGACATGGTATCTTCTTGCTGACTCCACACTGGAGCTCACGGGAACTTCTTTGCTCAGTTCCAGGTGAGCTACAGGGTTATGGGGAGGTAGTTCCTGTTGTTTGTCTGTTGCTGTCTCTGTCTCTCTCTTAAGTTTACACAAAAAAACATTGTTAAGTAAAAAAAAAAAAACAAACAGTTCCTTTTATGCTCTAAGATGTAATTTCCCCTCTGTTTATTACAGAGATTTGCAACAGTACAAAAATAGATTCTCTGAGAAATAGAGTTTTTACCTTATGAATATCAATTAATAGCTTAGTGAGTGGCATTTTCCTTTTTTTAAGATTCAGATAAAAGCAAGGATGACTACAGCACTGTACTAGTATAGTGGTGAAGGAGTGGGGAGAATCTCTGGAAATGTGGGTTCCAGATCAAGCTTGCCCACACTATGTTAGCAGTCTTAGAAAAAGAACCCAAACCCCTACCCCTTGCCCACCATGAGCCTCATCTCTTTTATTGCACAATGAAGATGTTGAGCTGTGGGTTTCACACTGCTCCCTAGAGGTTTGCAGAGCTCTCCCCAGGAGCCATTTAGGATAAGGGAAGAGAGAGAGTCAGGAACCCTGCTGCATCCCATTCAGTATGTCCAGCCCCTGCACTTTCCTCCTATTAGACCAATAGGAGGCTTGTTCTCAGCAACAGGGTTGTGCTCATAGACCAGACAGATAAGTGAATCTGCAACGCTGTTGTATTGGTTTGACGACAGCATTTAAAATGCTCTTTCCTGGTTTAAAAAAAAATTATTATATATATGATGTAGCAATTTTACTTCTATATGTAAATTGGAAAGAACTATAAACAGGGTCTCAAAAAGATATTTGTACACTCAGGCTCATAGCAGTAATATTCACAATAGACAAAAGTTAGAAACTACCCAAGTGTCCATGGATGGATAAAAGGATAAACAAAATATGGAATATACAGATAATGGAATATATTCAGCCTTAAAGAGGAAAGTAACTGTGGCATATGCTACAATGTGGATAAACATTGAGGGCATATGCTATCTGAAATAAACTAGTCACACACACAAAAAAAGACTAATACTGCACAGTTTCACTTATATGAGGTCCTAGAGTCCTCAAATTCATAAGGACTGAGAATAGAATGGTGATTTTCATGGGCTGGGGGAGGAGAATGGGGAGTTACTGTCTGACAGGCACCGAGTTACAGTTTTATAAGATGAAAAGAGTTCTGCAGATGGATGGTGGCGATAATAGTACAACAATATGTATGTGTTTTAATGCCACTGAATTGAAAATGTAAAAATGGTTCAGATGGTAAATTTTATGTTGCATATATTTTTACCACAATTTAAAAAACTGCCCTTTTCAGTTGTTCCTATTTATAAATCACCATCTCTGTTGTGCATAGTTGCATCTTAGCAACATTTTCAAGCAAGGTAAATCATTTTGTCAATGCTCCTCAACTCACCCAGACAATAGGCTCTTATTCCCTTGGGGAAATCTATTTAGAATTGAGTAACCAGACCAGATATGTTGGCTGTGTTAGTCAGCATGGGTTACCATAACAAATAGCACAGATTGTGTGGCCTAAACAACAGTTATTTATTTCTCACAGTTCCGAAGGTTGGAAAGTCCAAGACCAAGGTGCAGCAGATTTGGTTCTTGGCTAGAGCTTTCTTTCTGGCCTGTAGACAGCAGCCCATTCACTGTGTCCTCACATGACAGAAAGAGGAAGTTCTGGTCTTTCTTCTTTTTCTTATAAGGGCACGAATTCCTCCATGAGGGTCCCACCCTTACTACTTCATCCAAATTTAATTACTCCAAAAGACCCCCTCCAATACCATCATACTGGCAGTGTGAATTGGATGGAGGACATAAACTTTCACTTCATAACATTGGCTAAATTTACAATTTGTGAGGTAGAGGTTTATAGAGGAAACGACACTCTGTGTAAAGCTTAGGGGGAAAAAATGTTGAAGAATCTCAATATCTAAAGTCAAGTTTATACCCCACTTCCAAAGTAAACCACCATATTTGAGGAAGCCATATTAAGTCAGTAAAGATGATAATGCTGTCAGTAATGATCCATCTGGATTATTAAAAGAAACCATCACTGATTATTATCCCACATTCCACCACATAAAGCTTTATTTCCTGGATTTAAGTTTTGAGCCCTAAGAAATTAGAAATATCTTCGTTCATTTGCCCTTGACATTTCTTTATAACTAGATCCTTTCTGCTTCCTTCTAAAAGGAGGTTGTGACAAGGAATAATCAGAGGGAAGTAGTGAGGAGCGTATTCCTGCCTGGCAGTCAAGGAAGGAAGGGAATAGTGGACGGGGAGGGAATCAGTACAGGTAAGATGGCCTGGATGTCACAGACTTCACCCATTAAATCAGGACCAGTCTCATCAGACATTCATTTCTGATCTTCCTTCCAACAATACAATGATCTAGAATCAATACAGTTGAAATTTACTTCACTACAGCATTGGAGAATTTCTTTAAATCTTGAAGGTCAAAGTGAGTCCCTAAGAGTAATTTAGATGCATCAATTTTAACTCTTTTTCCATGGCATTATGTTGCCTTTTGGTGCCCTACACACACACACACACACACACACACACACACACACACTTGATTTTGTAGCTAGAGCTTTACTGGTTGAATTCTCAGTATTTTCACGATATCATATGGTGTTATTTGGGGACATAAAAACTAAAGATCAAGTGGGAACCTGAACACTTGAAGTGGTGAGCATGTTTCCATGAGGACAGGTAACTCTTGTAACAAAAGTGTGACCTGAATGTGGTGAGAACTTGACTTGTGGAATCAGACGAATCACCCCTTATCCTAAAACCCCAGGTTATGGAAGTCAAGGCATCATCAGAAAGCAGAGTTTTAGTGAGGCCACATTATCTGCAACAAAACTTTTAAAAAATATATATTTTATTGAATTTTCCACAGAGAGGAAAGGAGAGGGATAGAGAGTTAGAAACATCAAAGAGAGAGAAGCATCAATCAGCTGCCTCCTGCACACCCCCCACTGGGGATATGCCTGCAACCAAGGTACATGCCCTTGACCGGAATCAAACCTGGGACCCTTCAGTCTACAGGCTGATGCTCTATCCACTGAGCCAAACCAGTTAGGGCTGCAACAAAACTTTTAAATTGCATGTGGCTGTTCTTAGAGTTCCAATGCGTGGCATCTGCACTTGCCTTTTGTGGTGATTCTCCGGAGCTATCAGCCTAGAGAAAAGCTAATAAATCATCCTGCATTGCATCTTGGTACTGGGACAACAGTTTTGATAATGCTGGGGCTCTGAGACGGTGAGGCAGTGTTTCTTTGATTGCTTGTGAGAGTGCTGCAGAAACATAATTTCATTTATTAGAAGCAGACAGCCTATAAAATGGTGTGAAACAACAGGTGCCAGCAGAAAGCTGGAGGCTCTAATGAGGTGCCTGGACACTTGGATCTGGAGAAGGCAGAGATACAACTGATGCCGTTTACATTTCTCTTTAGATGCAAATCAATCGGAGCCTTCAGACCACATTGTCTCAGCATGCTACTGCGAGCAGTTTTCATCTAAAGCTATTGATGATTTTGCTTTCAACCAAGAAAAAGGATGAAATGGAGGAAAGCTGTGGGTAGTGCGAAGACTTGGAACAAACAGCAATATAAGACGCTTCTGAAAGAAAAATAAATAATCAGAATATACCCAATGACACTTCAGTTGGCAAATGGAGTGTTGCACACACATAATGACATTTTCCAGATAAGGGAAGTTCATCCATTCCAGAACACAGACTTTAAAAATCATAACCATTTTTCGGAAGGATAAATATAAACTCTACTCTCAAAAACAAAGCATCCTGAACACCTTTTAAATGTTTCTTAATTACATACATGTGTATTACATAATATGCAATTACTCATTCATTCAAATATTTCTTTGTATTCCCCACAGTTTGGTCTTAGTCTGTGTGTGTGGGGGGGGGGGGGGGGGTAGGAGAGCTCATTTGTTAAGAACATGCTGTTTAGTTATAGTTGATAGCTCAGTGTGACAAACATGAGTGCAAAATGAGGTGACTTTAGTGTGTGGGCTTTCTTTCCTGAATTTGGTTTGCAGCTGTGTTCCAGAAAGTTCAAATTTGGGAGAATCAGACCATAGATATATAGTAAAGTGGTGTGTGTGTGTGTGTGTGTGTGTGTGTGTGTGTGTGTGAGTGTGTGTTTTAATTGGAAAGATTCCTGTGCCACTGAAGTGTGCCAATGGGCTCAGGATTCTTTCTCTGATGGAATGGTGGTGGGGGCTCCCTGCAGAGAAGAGGCACATGTTTGCTGAGAATGGGGGAAGGGGAAAGAAGGGATCTGCATCTTGTAAACGTGGCCTAGGATGCCAGCATCTGGGATTCTTTTGGCGTGGTTTGCTGAACCTTGGCTAGACTACCAAAACCTTAAGTCCAGTGAGATTGTGCCAGGAATAATCAGGATGGACCATGGCTGTGGCCTCAGTAGGTACCATGGGCCAGGAGCCTGCAGGGCCTGAGGGAGTGATGTAATTACCATGAGCCATCCAAGTGGCCTTTATATCAGGATGCATGCATGACCAGCATATGGCTCTTGAGTCCTTCTACCTAAACAAAGATGTAATTGTTATGTCTCTTAAATGGTCCTAGAAACTCTCAGGCCTTTTGTATTTGTGCCAGAGCAGCTCTAATAGTTATAACTGCCAACACCAAGAACAGAACAACCCTGCTGGATCTCGGTCCAAAGGAATGATTTACTTAAGAGTCTATCTGGAATCTTCCAACGACAGTGATAAAAACAGTGATAATTACTTAAATCCTCACCCTTGGCTGCCACCACTTCTTGCTGTCTCTGCTGTCCTGGAGGCCCTGAAGTTGAATAAGGCAGTGTTTCCACTTCCCCTCCCACACATTCTTTCCCCCCAAATGCAGTCTTGGTCTTGCTCAGGCAAACTCAACGTAGTAGGAAGCTAGCCCCTCTGTAGCCCCCACACCACCCTCTGCTAGAAGTCCCAAGCCTCTTCCCTACCGACATCAGGACCAGGCTCCTGGGACCTCCATTCAGGCCTCTGAGTGATGAACTTGGGCCACTTCGTAAGTCTAGAGATAAGAGGTTCTCTTCCCCATGTGGTATGGGCAAGTGACCATACCCAGGACTCAAGTATGGCCTAGAGTGATGAGGCCTAATCTAATCTTCCAACTCACAATATCTTTCTTGCATCCACAGCCGCCTAAATTCTGTGCTTTGCCCAATGCTTTCCCTCTATTCTCTCCCCTTCCTCCTTCACCCCCTCACCCCCAGCTCCAGTGCCAACTCGTTCTGCCACCCTCTCAAAGCCAAGCCATGTCTTGACTCACTATTCCTCTCTAACTTTTCCAGAAGGAATCACTGTGTCTCAGATCTGAGTTCTAAAGGACGACATGGGTCACTCTCAGGAGGTGCCATTCACTGAAGTGAAATTCTATTTCACAGTTTCATATCCAAGGGCATATTCATTTGTCACCCCTATTGAGCTCATTGGGCTCCTTTAATTAACACACCATACTTCCCTCCTGACTCACTGAGTCAGGGGTGGCAGAGAGTGTCATTGGCCTTTCTCTGCCTGCCTATAATCATTTTACCTGTGACCTCGTGTACCTGTAGCGATCTGATTCAGTTCTTTTTGGGGAGAAGGTGAAGGGTTACAAATTCCAAATCCAGCCTTTGTTGCCATGCTTCAGAGGCTAAGCAGGAAAGAGAAAGCTGAACCCTGCTTAGTTGTTCCCAGACCCAGAGCCAGCTGGAGGGCAGCCCTGGAAGTTTTTTTCTGCCCAGCAGAAGGGTTAAGAGGAAGGGGAGAGTTCTCTGCTACTGCTGCCAGGAGGAAGACCTGGAGCAGCAAGCTGACCTCCAGAAATGTAATTTCTGGCAGCAACACCAGAAATTGGGAAGGATGGTTGGACTGAGGAAACTCATGGTGTCCCCAAATAGCACTTAGATCTCATAGAGGGGTACCCAGCTCCTTCTGGCTCCAGAAACTGAAACCCTAAGAAAGGTACACCCAGACTGAGATGCTCTTAAAGGGTCCCTGACAGCACCCTTGCCTTCTGTTCAGCAAGGATCAGGAGAAGGTCTGGAGAAGCAAGGACAGGGCCTGGGTAGGCAAGAGGCTGAGAGGGGGACCTGGGATGAGCATCAGGGGCAGGGCATCAGACTTGGCATGAGGGGACAGTGTGGGGTCCTCTAGCTCCTGCTTGCCACTCCTGTTGGCGGATAATGGTGATGGGGCTGTGATGCTGCTTATCAAGGTCCCGTACCGGTCAAAGCTGATGTGTCTATCTTGGTTGGCATCCAGGTTCTGGATGAGCTTGTCATCAGCCTTTTGGTGGGTCCCCTGTCTGTCAGTGTGTGGTTGAGGCTTTCTGATATTTTTCCAAATCTGCTCTTGATGATCTTGTTCTTGACTGGATTGTGCATAGACATGTATTTATGCAAGTTTAATACCAGGACCAGGACTGCCTTCTCCTCCAGCTCTGTGCAGTCTGCCATCTCACTGACAGTCCTCAAGGGGTCTGCCCTTGGTCCACCTCTTCTTCAGCGAGGCTGTGTGGCCTGGGTTCTGGCACCACCAAGCAGGACTCTTCACCATCCCACTCCCAGACGGGCCCACTCCCTTCTTCCCTGCCTGGCTGAGCTGGCTCAGTGCGGAGGTGGCTACTGAGCTCACTCTTGACTAAGCCCTGAGGTTGGTCTGATTTAATTCTATGATTGTCCAAAAGACCTTTGGAATTTTTGTGTAATGTCATAGGTGTAATCTGTCTCCCTAAAAGACAAAAACATTGCTGGAAAGGTTATTTTTTTCTTTTTATTTTTTTTAAATATTGAGTGAAACCTAGAAAATTTGCATGAGGCTTACTTAGAGACTTAAAAGAAAAAATCACAGGCACCTTTTCTGACACCTAAAGAAAATGTATTTTAAGAGCTATATTCTGTTAAATGACCACTAAGCTAGCCCAATTGTCACTTAAAGAAATAAAGAAATCAAACAAATACAAACACTAGAGGCCTGGTGCACAAAATTAGTGCACTTGGGGGGGAGGTCCCTAAGCCCGGCCTGTGCTGCACCCTCTCACAGTCCAGGAGCCTTGGGAGCGGGACTAAGCCAGCAGTCAGACATCCTTAGCGCTACCACAGAGGGGGGGAAAGGCTCCCACCACCACTGCTGCCCTTGCCAGCCATGAGCCTGGCTTCTGGCTGAGCCACACTCCCCCTGTGGGAGCACACTGACCACCAGGTGACAGCTCCTGCACTCAGTGTCTGCACCCTGGCGGTCAGTATGCATCATAGCAACTGGTTATTTGGTCGTCTACTATTTGCATATTAGTCTTTTGTCATCTAGAATGGGAAAGGAAAGCAAACACATTGCTCCTGTCATCACTAAAAATAGATATTTACTTTAAATATCAGAAAAATAGGGAGCTCACATTTTGAAGCATGAATAGTTTCTATGTGGGTAAGGTATTTATTAATGTGATAGTTCATTATCAAAATGGTCTTTAAAAGTAATTTTATACACTAGATTCTATTTTTTTTTTAAAAAGGAGTCAAAGCTAAAGAGAAAAAAAAGAAGATATGATGAGGAAAAAGAGTTAGGAAAGAGCCAGGAAATGAAAGAGGAGAGAGTTTTAAGCCAATATCCAAATAATAGGGACTTATGAACAGAAGACACTGTATTTAAGGGACCTGAGATGTCACAAAAACAACTATAAATTTGGAATTCTTACAAAGATAGAATGAGAACCTGCATTGGATCTATCAGGCCAAGAAAACAGTGAGAATCCCAATTTATTTTAAAAGGAGAAACCATTTGAGAGGATCTCTAGTCCAGTTGTGGCAGATAATTCCCTAAGAGAAAGGGTGAGTCCAATGTCTAGCAGGAAGTTATCTCTGTTGGGTTATGTCAGCAGTGATGCATTGGTTGGACTTTCGTGTCATCTCCTTCCTTCGTCTTTCACTGTGAGATGAGCAGTTTTGAGTTTCGTGTCACACTGTACCTTGATCTAGACCAGTGCTTTTCAACCTTTTTCATCTCATAGTACACATAAACTAATTTCTAAAATCCAGCAGCACAGCAAAAAATAGATTTTTTTTTTTTGTCTAACAAAAAACAGGTATAATTTTTAGTTATTTACACCACATGGCTATTGTTGTGTTGGCTGTTGTAATTTTTTTTATCTGACAATCTAAAGGAAAAGAAATCCGTGCCCCTGGCTATATAGTCAAGTATTGCATGTTTTAAACATTCCTGTGGCACACAGGTTGAAAATTGCTGATCTAGACTTTAAAAGGAGCCAGAAAACCAAACGCTTAGTAATCAATTGCATACTAAACTTGTTCCTGGAACCAGTGAGGATGAGCAAGTGTGTTCAGTTAATAATAACAGTAATAATAACAATCTGGGGCCCTATGTTTTCAGTCATTAATTCAATTTTAATTTTTTTGTCAAAGTTTTACATATATTTAATCAAATGCATCTATAAGGTTTCTAATAAAGCAAGTCCCCTGCTTTATCTTATTCTCTTTTCTAATTCCTGTTTGCCAGATGCTAACACCTTTAGGTTATTTGCAATTTATTTTTTGTTATTTATCTACATAATTTTACGTACTAATATTTTTAGGTTGTGATGTTTTCTTTATACTTGGATGATAAGGCTTAGCTCTCCTAAGCACTATTACCTGTCTTGCTCTCTCTTTTCACTGTCAACATTATCCCAATACAGTGATACATGGTTTGGGGTAGGTAAGCATTATGCATGCGTTAGTATTATTCAGAGTTGAGCATATAAAGATCATCTATTCCTTCAAAACTTTTTAGTTTCCCTAAATTGAATAATTTTTAATTTACTTGGCTTCTTATGTAATTGCCACTAAGTCATTTGCAAAACTCTATAGGCCAAAGTATAAATCTCACACTTTAAATCAAATGCTTCAGATTAGTTATCATTTTCGTCTTCCTTTTTCTTTTTTCTCAGTGACATTTCCTCCTGGGGTTCTCTGTCCTCCTGCTGCAGCCTGGACTGCCTATTCCCAAGACCAGTCACAGAGCTAACATTCCTTATTAGGTGTTCTCATCCTGGTCCCTGTGACCAATGTCTTCCTCTTTTTTATTTTATTGTTTTTGTTTATGCCCTATTAACACATCCTCCAGTAGTTTCCTGAGAAAGGATATGTGTGAGATAATTATTTGAGGTGTTGCATATCTAACTTCTATTTACCTTCACATTTGATAGATATTTTGGCTGTGTGTAGAATGTGAAGTTAGAAATGATTTTCCCTCAGAATTTTGAAGGCTTTTCTGAATTATCTTGAAAGCCATTTTGTATCCTACTTCCCTATATGTCATTCATTT